>JARHVA010009230.1:285000-345895 GCA_037957365.1 Torreya grandis | reverse complement strand
GCAACCTTAGCTCTGATACCACTTTGTCAAGACCTAGGAAACACAACTGATTACCATATACAAGCAACTAAACATGGAATTAAACCAGAAGCAACAAGTAACTAGAATAAAAAACAACACAGAATTTGAGAGACAATACACAATCTTGTATTAAATACTCTTCAAAAGGAAATACAATAAAGAAGTGGCACAGTCTTCTTCCCACACCTCAAAGGCTTCCCACACACCTAGGGCATATAGATATTCTCCCTCAGGATCTCACTCTCTCTCAACTACGGTCACAGCAAACAACTCAAACACAGAGCTGTTGTTCACCTCCAACCAGTCAGTATCAACACTGCCACTACCAAGCACTCAAAAGTACTTCAAGTAGATCTCCTTAATCTTGCAACAACCTAAAAATCAACCTAATCTACTTACCATGTAGATCTCTCTCCTGATCTTGCATAACCTACAGATCAACCTGGTCTTGCACAACCTGCAAACCTAGATCTTACAATTGGAAGGATCTCTTCCTTTCCTTGCCTTAATTACAATACAGCCCATGAGTCTCTTAAATAGACCTCATGCAAACAATAATTAGACTTTCTTAATTACAATAATTAGACACGTAACTCAAGACTATAATTAGCCTTTAACATGCAAACTGGCCATTCAACAAACTAACTGTTCGTGCAACAAACAGTTCTAGAATGCACAGGTGACCGACGTCGGTCCTTGTCTGACTGGGGATGACCGATGTCGATCGATCCTTACCGATGTTGGTTGCTTTGCACACTGTATATGACCGACGTCGGTTGATTAGACCGACGTCGATTGCTCTACAACTCAGCATCCTCCTCCATTTGCATCAATGAAGCTTTTAGCTCCACAACCTAACAAGATTTATAGGATTGTTGAGAGAGTGATAGGTAATTTATAATGAGTTTATGAAAATACAAGTATAATTACTCAAGGAAATTATTCTTACAAGTCTCTATAAGCAAAAGACATACCTACATGTCCTAAACCTATAGGTCCTCATTTTGACCAAAAGAGCTAACTGCCATGGAAGGAAGAATTGGTTATAAAAATGACATTTGAATCAGTGAAAATGAGCGATAATTCATAAATTAATGGACACATATTAATTTATATTCAAATAAGAGTCGAGATGACTTAGTTTTCAAGCCTAGTTCTCATGCATAAACCTGTGTATGAAGGCAAGAAAGATAAAGGTTTTGAAGAAAACTATGAAGGAGAAAATTAACCTTGTAAGATAGTGGAAGTGAAATTTAAATAAGGTGGAATGCCTTAAAAATTAAATGATGGAGCGTTAAGACCAATTCTTAAGCTCATGTCATACTTATCTAATGACTACCTATAACCACACCTTGAGAAGGTCTGGAGGTCTTCTTGAATAGGTGTGTATTTATGAAAGTGAAAGGTCTTGGGAAGTAAATAAGGTACTAAACTCTCAAAAATATAACAAGTGTTTTTGATATGTTCAATATTTTAAATTGGAGTCCTAAAACCCCCAAATGTAGTCAAATGTTTTCCAATGAACACCTACAAGTTGCTAGGAATGATATACTAGTTTCATGCCTGAAGAAGGGGCAAAGTGCATAAATAAAGTATTGAAGTCTAGATCAAGTGTAAAAAAAAGTCATTGAAGTAAATTTAGGATTAAAAGAAATTTGAAAGGATGACCAAAGAGACTGGTCAAGACTAATAGTTCATCTAAACCCTTATCCAACACAGTCAATGTCAGTTGTAGGCTTGTCTACCTTGGGAAGTGAAGGTTGTTTATTTAGAATGAAGAGAGGAGGTTTGAGAAAAATACAATCATTTGAAATGGTTTCTTTGTAATGGTATGACTCTATATAAATATCAGACCTATCATAAGAGGATGGAACAAAGATAAACTTCGTCTAAGCTTAATAAGCCTAAGAGTATAAGTCCAATACATAGGTAGACCATAGGTTCAGTCACGAGACAAGAATTTTGGTGAAGATGACATGAAATTATGAGGGTATTAGAAGGTGTATAATGTTAGTATATACCATTGAGAGGTATTCACAAATAAAACAAATAATTAAAGTTCCATTTAGGCTCTCAAGACCACCTCGAGCTATTCATTGTTATCCAAGACCGAACTTCTCTTACTTGATGAGACCATGAACATGTGCATGCGAATAAATGGTATTTAAATATTTTAATGAGGTCCACATACTAAAAAATCATTGTATAAGTTGTTGGTTTAGGTCTCAAAACTTCATGAATAAAGCTTAAGACAGTCAACCCCTCTCTAATGACGTGTTTTCAACCTGAGAGTCAAGTTCTTGCACTCACAACTAAACATATAGGATGAATGGGAACATGATAAAATGGGGGATGTTGATTAGGGTTATGTAATTGAAATTTGTGGTATTGGTTCAGGAATTGAGGGCCTAGGGTTTATGAACAATTTCTAAAAGCCAAAGCAGGTTTAAACCCTCCTAAAAACCTAGTAGAGACCCCATGTGAGATATGGACTCATAAAGTACATGAAAAGACTAGTTTGATCCTATAACCTTCTAAAAAATTATTATAGACTCCAATTAAGTTAAAACCAAGTACTTCATTTGTACTTGTAGTTTTATGAAATGAATAAAATGCACTATTTTGCAAGGTTTTTAGGTGTTTTGTAGGGTTTTGGATAGTTAGATGATTTAAAAAATTAGGATAGGTCATTTGGGATGTATTTCATCTATTAAATCCTAAACATCAGTACAAGACATCCTAGAAGTGATCAAATAAACTCCATTTTCAATGCAATCTTCAATAGACTCAAAAAGAGACTAGGTTCAAGACCATTTCATGGTTCTCACACTTCCACAAGGTCTTAGGGCCTCAAATATGACATAGAGGTTGGTGCTAGGATATGTAAATTTAATCACATGTTTTTTCATGCTTTCACATGTGTGGGATAGATTTGGAGCATAAAATCAGCCTTATAGGTAAGGAAGCCCAATTGAGGAGAGAAAATGGGCTAAAAATGACACTTTCACTCAAAGTCAGGAATGAAAACTTGACATGGAGTTGTAAATACATATTAGGTAAAGGTTAATTTTAGTGGGATATAATAAAAAAACCTTGGAGGTTCTCAATAGAGTTAGATTCACAATGGTGGTGAATCAGTTTGGAAAGTGATTAATTGTGTAGGCGAATCAAGTGATGGAGCGAGAAAATCAAGATTTTATGATGTAGATAGGTGTTCACATGATGTAGATGGTCATCCACATGATATATATGATCATATACATCTTGGGGATGTATGTATACATTATGTTTATGGTCATCCATAGGATGTAGATGACCATCCCCATGATCCAGAGGACCACCTGCATCATGTGGATGGCCATCCACGTCATGAAAATGACCATCCAAATGATGTAGGAAAACATATTCATGATGAAAAATACTATATGCATCATGAAAATGACCATCCAAATCATGTGTATGGTCATTTATATCATGTAGATGGTCATTTGCATAGTACAAATGTCTATCGGCATCATGTGGATGGCTATCCACATGATGCAGATGACTATCAGCATCATGCAAGTGACGACCCACATGATATAGATGGCCATCCATATGATGTAGATGGCCATCTTCAACTGGTTATCAACATATGTAGATGATCACCAAACTATGTAGATAGCTATCAGTATATGCAGACGGTCATCAACATATGCATATATGCAGAGAGTCATCAACATATGCAGGTGGATATTAGCCCATAGACTGTTGACATTTGCCAACAAATTGTCAGTGTTTACCTATAGGATGTTGATCTCAACCCATAGGCATCGTGTTCCACCTACAACCTACTAGAAACTATAAAAAATATTAAGAGATTATATTGTAAAAAAATCATTGAATAACTTGCTATAAAATGTTAATTTTTGAAGCCCTCTTGGGATCAAAAATACAAACCACCAAAAAAATTCTTAAAGTCGCCCGATGGTATAAGGCAAATTCCTCAAGATTGGATTTTGAGGTGTTGATGAATTAAATTTATATGAGGAAATATATATTTAGATTTAGATGAACCTCTCATTGAAATTAACTTTGACCCTAAAAATTCAGGTGATCCCACCCTATAGACCACTCCACAAAAATCACCAAATGTTGACTTTGAAAAATGAAATATTCTTGGATTAAAAAAGATTCAACACTAAAATTATCCATTTCTTGGGTCCTCAAATATTATCTTAGGTTGATAATATCATCCATACACTGCCCTATACAAGGAGGTTTACATGATGTTAGGGCTACAAGGAAAATAGGCCTAATGAGATGTTGAGGAGTAAAATAGAGTCTTAAGGAGAGTTTGATAACTCCATGTGAGTTTTTCTAGGTATGATATGATGTGAATAGGCTATCCATAGAGATTTAATGCATTATAGAAGATGAACTCAAGTTTTGATCCATTTGGATAGTGCTAGGCATGGAAGATGAAGGGTTTCAAGACACTTAAGCATATGAATGATGAGTGCCACTAATATATCAGACCAAAAGACTTTATAAATGAATGATATGAGTCAAATAAGATTCCTAAAATCAGTTCATGTATAATTGAAGATGGAATTTTTTTTTGTCGCTTCTCATATGCAAAGAAGGGGTGCTTTGAGGAGTTGTCCAAGGTGTCAAGCCAAGTTTCTAACTCCTATACCACATGGATGATGGAACATATTTAGAGGAGAGACACATGTCATTGTAAGTCTATTATGACTATTTTATAACTCCTTTCTTGCTATCATTCATGGTGGAAAATTCTTAATCTCCCTCCTATATGCCCCCCTCTCTATCTCTTTCTCATTTATTTATATAAGTTTCCACTTTTGGCCTTGTAATGTATCCACATTTGGTATGGCAAAGCCATTATGAATTTACTAATGATTTTGAATTTGAATAAAATATTTTGAGTTGGTTTTAATATCTCAAATTCTTGCATAAGTGTGTCAAATAGTTTATGGTTGAATGGCAAGTGAGAGTTATCTCTCCCTATGCTCATCTCACTCTTTCATGCTTTATGTAAGTAATCTGAATTATAATAGGTCACATGATGTGTAATTGTTTATTTTATATGTATTTAAGTATTATTAAGAATTCTAGTGTCTATGATCAGACTTATCAATCATCTACCTTGAAAAACACATTGCATTCCACCTTCATGTTGAAACACTTTTGTTAGGAGAACCTTGGGGTTTTGAGATCAAGTTTACAAATTATCTTTCATAGTGCAAGTTCAAGTAAGTTTGTAGAGTTAATATTGGTGCATCACCTCTATTATATTAGTGTTAATATCCTTATATCCATTTTACTACAAAGCAATTAGATTAGTGGTTAGTTGTAAGTGTTGTGTAAATGGAGCTAGCCCTTCAATCTAGAGATTCACCTCTCTAATAGGTCACCCACAACCTTGAGGTGTTTCAATGTTAAATCAAATTTAAGGAGCTAGATTAGACCTCATTAGTGTGAAAATTTGACTAATAAAAATGATTAATACCTTATTTATGTGGAAATCCTTTTGCCACCAATCTGGCCATGTACCTTTCAACTTTATCATCAATGGATATATTTTGTTTATAAACCCATTTGCAACCAACTAGTTTTTATGCCTTTTGGATGTTCTACTAGATCCCATGACTTTTTATTATCTAAGGAATCCATTTTTTATTGCATTACTTATTTCATTTGGCACTATCCACATCTTCTAATGATTCCTGATAATAAATAGATTTCCCATCAATATAAATCAAAATAATTGAAATATTGGTCTAATGTACTTACTATGAGGAAACCTGACCCATGTAGATCTCCATATTGGTTGTCATGGTGTTTATTAAGGTTGTTAGTAAACTTTAACATATTCACCGTAAAAAAATGGCTCAATTTTCATCTTTTCAAAATCTAAAAATGGCTCTATTTCAACCTTGACATGTTGATGTTTATGTTCCTTTTTTTTATTTCATTTCTGCATCTAATTTTAGAAAAGAATATTCATCAAATTGTACATCTTTTCTAATGATAATTTTATGGATAGTAAGATCCCACATTCTATATCCCTTAAAACCATACCCAACAAATATGTAACTCTTGGATCTTAGGTCTAACTTTGAATGTTGATTCATATTAGTAAGTGCATAAGCATTTTAATAATAAAAAATTAAATCTAAATAATCACATGGATGACCTATCCATATCTTTTTAGGAATCTTGCAGTCTATTACAACTAATGGTGAGTGATTTATCAAATAGCATGTTATACAAAATGCTTTTGGCCATAAACACTTGCCCAAATTTGCATTATTGAGCATGTTCCTTACTCTCTCTATTTGATTCTTATTCATGTGTTCAATAACCCCATTTTATTTCCATGTATACCTGGTGGTTTTATGCCTTTCAATGCCAGATTACTTGCAATAGTTCTGAAACTTCAAAGATGTGAACTTTCCTTCATTATTTATTCTTACACATTTGATTGACCTACAAGTTTTCTTCTCAATCAAATATCTAAAGTACTTAAATACATTGAAAACACCATACTTTCTTTCAAGTCAACAAAAGCCATAGTTTTATAGAGTAATCATTGATAAACATAACAAAATACAATGATCCTCCATATGGAATTATAGGGGTTGGACCCCACAGATCAGAATGAATATGGTCAATAATAACTTTACTTACATGACTTCCTACACTAAACTTTCATCTACATTATTTCTTGAAAACATAGTTCTTGTAGAAATAAAAATATTATAAAGATTTTAAACTAGGAAGTAACTCAACTTTTTAGTACCTTTAACCCTTTCTCACTCATGTGGTCCAAACGTAAATGCCATAGATGAGTAGGATCTTCTATTGTTTTAATAACCATTACTTGACTGATAGATATATGCACTCCCTTACAATATGTAAAGGTTACTAATGTTTAGAGCCTTAATTACAACTAAGGTACCCTTAGACACCTTAAGGGTTCCACCTTAACCTATGAATTTATAGCCATAAGAATATAATTCACTCAAATAAATTGAATTTCATTTAAGTTTTTGTACATGTCTTACTTCTTTTAGAGTCCTTACCATACCATCAAATTTTTTTATCTTAATGCCACCAATCCCTTTAGTTTTACAAGAAACATTATTTCCCAAAAGAATATAACTTGTATCAAGGGTTTGGCGACAAAAAAACCAACTCCTATGTAGACACATGTGATGTGTAGCATTCGAATCAAATAACCATTCATGATGATAAGAGGAAAAATTACAAACAAATAAAACTTCATCACCCATACCTTCACTTGTTTCTACCTGATTTACTTCCTTATTAGATTCTTCTTTCTTTCCACCTTCTTTTCTCTTCGAATAATCCTTTTTAAGATTCCTTGATTTACTACAATGCTACACCTTGCCTTACTCTTCCTAGCTTATGACTTAGATATTGATGTGCCTCTAGAGCTTTTCCCTCTTTCTTTATATCCTCCCTTAACAATCATAGCTTCAGGAGTAGAGGTCTCTAGACTAGATTTTCTCCTCGTCTTCTCAACTAATAATACTCCCACAACAAAATCATAGTCGAGATCATCAACAATAAGTAAATGGAGGTTACTATATGATCCCATGAATCTGGCAATATACATACCAAGGTGACTAACTTGTCTTCTTTGTCCACTTTCACATCAATACTAATCAATTAGCATAACAGAGTATTGAAAGTATTTAAATGATCAACAATTTTCATACCTTCCTTTATTCGTAATGTATTTATCTACCTCTTTAAGTAGATATAATTTGCTAAATATTTCATCATGTATAAGTTTTCCAATCTGGTCCATAAGCCTACCATAGTCTTTTCTCTAGCAATGTTGAAAAGGACCTCATCTTGTAAACATAGTTGTATTACATTGAAAGCTTTTGTATTTAGCTCTTCCTAGTCTTTGTCAGCCATCCCCATAGGTTTCTTTGATAGGGATTTGTGCAGCCCCTTATTGCACCAACAAATCATGTGATTTGAGTTTCCACAACTCAAAATGGTTCTTATCACTAAACTTCTCCACCTCAAACTTTGCATTCAATGAAATCACCATTTGATGCTACGGAAAAAATAAAACACCAAATCCATAACATAGTTGCTGCAAGAGTAACCTTGCTTTGATACCAATTTTTAGGAAAGCACACACTCTACGATAAGAGAAAAATAATAGAGATAATTAAATAGACAAAATACTCAATAGGCATGAGATAAAACACATGATTTACATGATAAAACCTTAGCAAAACTAAGGAAACATCCACGGTGTAATATATCAAGCTTTATTATTTCCAAGATGAACATATTATATGCAAACTTGTTGTGTAGATTAAATGTGTACTCTATAAATATAAATATGATTAATTGACAAAACACCATTAGGATTCCTCTACCTAAAAATAGAATTCAGTGGAATTCATCCTCCTAAAAACAAGTGTTTAAATCCTTAATTTTTAGCTTCGGGAGCACTATCCATGAACCCTATTAGGGAGGTCTCTATAAAATGTCATCACCTCCCTTAATAGAGGGCGTTTCCCCCTAAACCCTCCCTATCAAGATGTGGTCTAAAAATTGTACCCCAAAAGAATCTAAAATTTAACTTTATTATCACATATCTAACCCAAAAAAATAAGATGTAAAATTGTCACTTATTTTTTAAATTTCAAATACAATTAATCTTTTCCAAATATAAATAATTTTTATATTTATATTTGTGTAAATATAATATGCACATATTTTATAATTTTTGAACTAAAACAATACTTTATTTATTGATATCCGGAATTGATGAGCACATTCATGTTTGTATCTTTATTTAATTTTTAAATTAAATAACACTTTATTTATTAATATCAAGAACTGATGAACATATTCATCTTTGTATCTTATTATTTAAATAGATGTGAGATGTAAATTTTATAGGTTTTTAACTTAAAAAACATTTTACATTTTAAATATATTTCTTGATTGTAAGAATTGATTATCATATTGAGATTGTTAGGGAGTTTTAGATATCCAGATAGAAAATATTAATCTGAACAAATAAATTAATGCGAAATAAACATAGAATAATAAAAATGCAAACAATAAAAGGAAATATAAGATTTAACGTGGTTCACCCAATGTGGGTTACATCCACTAGAAATAACCAATCTTTATTCTTCAGTCTAATATATTTATTATTATAATGAGCCATGCCTCATAGCTCTTAGGGATACAAAGAAAACCACTCTAACTATAATGTTAGATCTGCGACCTAATAATGAACGGTCCAGATTTCACAATGCATAAATACATACAAAATGTGGCTTTTGGGGACGCTTCCCCCGAACCCCCATTGGGGAGTCCATTCCCCTAGACCTCGTGCCCCTGCAACCCTTGTCGCTATGATAATTAACCAATAAAATTAGGGTCCATAACTAAAATAGATTGTGTTTGTTATTTTTTGAAAGTTATATGAAATATTTTTTGTTTATAATGCATCTTTGAATAATAGTTATGATTTTTAGTACCTTGTTAAAGTAGAGTATTATAAGATTCAATTAAAAAAATATATTTTTTTACATTAATTAATAATATAGTATGCAATTAAGCAAATAAATTTCCCACATCAATTACTAATAGTCTTTCACAAGATATACAACTTTAAAAAAATTAAAATATAACATTTAAAAATTAAAAATTATTTACTTACATGATTTTGTAGAATATTTTATTTATATTATTATAATAACTACAATCTTATTAAAAGTGATAAGTACCAAAACATTTATTTTATTTTTTTACAATATTTATGATTTTTTTAAATATAATTACACATGCGTAATAGGTTAAACTATCTTAATATCAAACAAATTTAATAAAATTTATTATAATAAACAAAATAATATTTATACAAGTTTGTGTGGATGGTGTTGATTTAGCACAGTGTAGTTTTTGAAACTAAAAATAAATAAAATAAAATAAAATAAATAAAAATAAAAATATAATAATATTAATATATAGATACTTTTTTTAATTTAAAAAAATTGTTATTAAATATTTTAAAAAATTAAAATAGAAGGGCCATTTCATGAATTATAATTCCCCATTTAGTGATACTCTGGCTAAAATCAACACTTGAATATATCAATTTCAACTCATTTAATATGTTTTAGTGTTTTTAGATCAAATTGTGCATTTTGATAGAAACTGGGCAAAAACCTGGTTAGAAGTTATCGATGGTCAGTTTTAGGTGTCTACAATTTGCCCCTATTTGGGAAGATATTGCAAATCATAGGCATATCAATGTCTTCTCAAATAATTAAAAATGACTTGTATGCCAAAAAAAATATGACGATCGAAGAAAATACTCAAAATTATGTTTGGGAAACCTATGATGATGCCCCCTCAAGGGAGTGGCCATCACATATGTCGATGGACGATCCCTCGAAAAGAAGCACGAAGAAAGGTGGAATCAACTTGTGGTTGAGAGTAATCCAAAGGAGAAATGCTTGCATGCATTGATTGAAAAAGGATGTTGATTTGCCCAAAGGCGGTTATAATCAAGAATACAAGCCATAACAATGATTTGCCCATAGGTAGTTATAATCATTAAAAGGACCTAAATTGTATAAAAATATGATTGTGCCCTAGTTAGGGCTGATTAGCAAGCATAACTCAAAGATATAACCCAAAATATAGATTAAAAGGTGAACAGGTGCAAATGTAGATGTGATGGTCTTAATGACTAAAGAAGCCACAAATAACTAGGCATATGAGGATGTACAAAGTGATGAAAGGGATGGATAAAAGAATAAGATTGATCATTATAAATGATTCAATTATACTTGCCAATGAGGAGATGCATGTCCTTATTAACATTGATACAACTAGAATGGTTAATGGGTTGATTCGATCAAGATGAGTGGAAGGTTTTGCCAATGAGATTTTTTTTGACTCCATTGCTTTTAGACTTTCTTGAAGCTCATTTTTGCTGTAGCACGTGAAGGTAGGCATCATTATAAAACACCATGAAGACTATCCCAAAATATGCATAAGAAATGACTCCCGATCTAATAAACACTTGAAAATAATGCACTAATGATAAAAACCATGATGACAAAATCATAGTTGAGATCATCAACAATAAGTAAATGGAGGTTACAAAATCCCTACCCGTCAAGAGATTTCTCATTTTTAACTTAGCACTTAGCACATGACGGTCATTTCTCATTTTTAACTTTCATATTTTTCATATAAATACAAAAATATAATTTTTATGTAATAAAATAATAGAGATATTGATATAAATGAAATCATATTCTATTTTATTTTAAAGTATTTTAATTTATATAATATCTATACAAACCAAATAATAAAAAATAATTAGATGAACAAAATTAGTTATATAGAATTAATTCTTAATTCTTATTTTGGAGCTCCTCTTAATTTTTACTTTATTCTATAACAACTATGTCAGGTCGAAAGATGCTCCCACAACAAAATCCCTACCCGTCAAGAGATTTACTTGTGGTTGAGAGTAATCCAAAGGAGAAATGCTTGCATGCATTGATTGAAAAAGGATGTTGATTTGCCCAAAGGCGGTTATAATCAAGAATACAAGCCATAACAATGATTTGCCCATAGGTAGTTATAATCATTAAAAGGACCTAAATTGTATAAAAATATGATTGTGCCCTAGTTAGGGCTGATTAGCAAGCATAACTCAAAGATATAACCCAAAATATAGATTAAAAGGTGAACAGGTGCAAATGTAGATGTGATGGTCTTAATGACTAAAGAAGCCACAAATAACTAGGCATATGAGGATGTACAAAGTGATGAAAGGGATGGATAAAAGAATAAGATTGATCATTATAAATGATTCAATTATACTTGCCAATGAGGAGATGCATGTCCTTATTAACATTGATACAACTAGAATGGTTAATGGGTTGATTCGATCAAGATGAGTGGAAGGTTTTGCCAATGAGATTTTTTTTGAATCCATTGCTTTTAGACTTTCTTGAAGCTCATTTTTGCTGTAGCACGTGAAGGTAGGCATCATTATAAAACACCATGAAGACTATCCCAAAATATGCATAAGAAATGACTCCCGATCTAATAAACACTTGAAAATAATGCACTAATGATAAAAACCATGATGACAAAATCATAGTTGAGATCATCAACAATAAGTAAATGGAGGTTACTATATGATCCCAAAAATCTGGCAATATACATACCAAGGTGACTAACTTGTCTTCTTTGTCCACTTTCACATCAATATTAATTAATTGGCATAACATAGTATCAAAAGTATTTAAATGATCAACAATTTTCATACCTTCCTTCATTTGTAATGTATTTAGATACGTCTTTAAATAAATATAATTTTCTAAATATTTCATCATGTACAGGTTTTTCTAATCTAGTCCATAAGCCTGCCATAGTCTTTTCTCTAGCAATGTTAAAAAAAACCTCATCTTCTAAACATAGTTGTATTGCATTGAAAGCTTTTGTATCTAGCTCTTCCCAATCTTTGTCAGCCATCCCCATAGGTTTCTTTGATAGGGTTTTGTGCAGCCCCCTATTGCACCAACAAATCATGTGCTTTGAGTTTCCACAACTCAAAATGGTTCTTATCGTTAAACTTCTCCACCTCAAACTTTGCATTCAAACAAATCACCATTTGATGCTACGGAAAAAATAAAACACCAAATCCATAACATAGTTGCTACAAGAGTAACCTCACTCTGATACCACTTGTTAGGAAAGCACACACTCTACGATAAGAGAAAAATAATAGAGATAATTAAATAGACAAAATACTCAATAGGCATGAGACAAAACACATGATTTACGTGATAAAACCTTAGCAAAATTAAGGAAACGTCCACAACTAACAGAGATTATGTTTATTATTTTTTGAAAGTTATATGAAATAATTTTTGTTTATAATGCATCTTTTGAATAATAGTTATGATTTTTAGTACCTTGTTAAAGTAGGTTATTATAAGATTCAGTTAAACAAATAATTTTTTTACATTAATTAATAATATAGTATGCAATTAGGCAAATAAATTTTCCACATCAATTAATAATAGTCTTTCATAAGATATACAACTTTAAAAAAATTTAAATATAACATTTAAAAATTAAAAAATATTTACTTACATGATTTTGTAGAATATTTTATTTATATTATTATAATAACTACAATCTTATTAAAAGTGATAAGTACAAAAACATTTATTTTTTTTCGACAATATTTATGACTTTTTAAAATAAAATTACACATGCATAATAGGATAACCTCTGTTAATATCAAACAAATTTAATAACATTTATTATAATAAACAAAATAATATTTATTCAAGTTTGTGTGGATGGTGTTGATTTAACAGTGT
The DNA here is from genome assembly GCA_037957365.1 of Torreya grandis. NCBI lineage: Eukaryota > Viridiplantae > Streptophyta > Pinopsida > Cupressales > Taxaceae > Torreya > Torreya grandis. The sequence goes on along the minus strand of JARHVA010009230.1, from coordinate 332,444 downwards.
AGTTTTTGAAACAAAAAATAAATAAAAATAAAACTAAAAATATAATCATATTAATATATAGATACGTTTTTCAATTAAAAATTTTTCTGTTATTAAATATTTTAAAAAATTAAAATATAACGGCCATTTTAACACAATTTTATATTTTAAATATGGCGAGCGGTTAGATGTTTTGGGAAAGACAGTCCTTTACATGATGTACACATTTACTAATGTATGGTGATGAGCAAGGGTTATATTTGACGACCATCCCTACCCGTCAAGAGATTTCTCATTTTTAACTTAGCACTTAGCACATGACGGTCATTTCTCATTTTTAACTTTCATTTTTTTCATATAAATACAAAAATATAATTTTTATGTAATAAAATAATAGAGATATTGATATAAATGAAATCATATTCTATTTTATTTTAAAGTATTTTAATTTATATAATATCTATACAAACCAAATAATAAAAAATAATTAGATGAACAAAATTAGTTATATAGAATTAATTCTTAATTCTTATTTTGGAGCTCCTCTTAATTTTTACTTTATTCTATAACAACTATGTCAGGTCGAAAGAAATTACTATTTGCTAAACTTTTTGACAAATTAAAAGTTATTCAAGAAACTGCCCTTATCCCTCTGTCACACTTCCCCCCTGAGTCGGTGCCCACCCATAAAATTTATGGTGTGATCAACGTTAAATTCAAATATTTATTTATATTAGAGGCTTCTTAATTGACATACCACGATCACTTTTTTGTCTAAACACCAACTACCACATTATCTTGTTCAATAATGTGGGCATGCCTCATTACTACCTACATTAATATTTTGATTTTTATTAAGATTTCCTTGACATATCCCTTAAATATATATGTATCTCTGATGGGGGGGTGACACAATAAGATTTTTATTAAGATTTCCTTGACTAAGCGAAAGATAAATATATAAATAGTATTGAATCATTCCGAATTATTTGGAATAAATTTCCATCGTTCCATACCCTAGTGATTTTAAGATTTTGCAATCTTATAAAATAGCGTCCATGCAAATGTCAGTGGCCATGTCTAGTCACTGTTCCACGTCCAGTTCACTATTATGGCCTTTCATTTTCATTTCTGGGCATTTGATTGAACCGCACCTTCAGCCCTGCTAATGTACTAGAGGAAGGTTTTTCCTCAGCGTAAGAGGGAGGCTGACCGTAAAAGAGAAAAGGACCCATCGAAAAGGTGTAAAAAATGAAAAATATCGCGCTGCCACTGCCATTTTGACCTCACTGTAGTCAAGCGAGTTGTTGTACGTCTTAATAGCTAAATAATTCACCCATTTTACTTCATGGGATGTTTTATTGTGTTCCCTTCATTTCTTCCGAGCCACATTGACAACCATAATATTTTAGTTTATTAGATAATTTTAAAAGTTATTATGTTAATATTAATCACGTTTAATATTATTATTCCTTGTGAAGGCAAGGAATTAATTAAGTAAATATTATTTTCCTGCTCTAAGAACCTTTCACAAGATATACAACTTTAACAATTTTAAAGTTTAGTAATTAAAAAATTAAAAAATATTTTTCTACATGATTTTGTAAAATATTATATTTAAATATTATTATAATAATTGTAATCATTTTAAGATTGATAAGTGTAATAATGTTTACTTATTAATTTATGATTTAAAAAAAAAAAAATTACATGCATGTGTTAGCCTCTATTAATATTAATCAATTTAATAACATTTATTTGTTCAATGACAAATAAAGTTGTCTGGTACAAAATTTAAAGCTATTCACTGTAGACTAAGAATTTGACTCAAGAGAGGATGGTTAGTATCGTGTTAGTTCCAAAATGAAAGAAACACAATAACTATCATAACATTTCTAGATCTAGTTACTAGGGGTAGTTTAGTTAACAAGACTAAATGAAAAACACAACTAGAATGCAAAAGATAAAAGAAATCCTTCACCTTCCTTGGATGCTCCAAATAGCTTTTTGAAGTGGCTTGCTCGGTTTGTGCTTCAAGGGATCTTCATCAATGGAGTGTGGCTACCTTCATCTCCTCTTGGCACCTTTGACTTTGTTCAATGCTTGGCTTGGCTTGACTTGATAATATTAATTTGCATGAAGCTTTTGGAATCAATTTAGCATTATAACTTTGTACCAAGATAGCTTAAAATTCATGTTCATGGCTCTTCTATTTATAGATTTTGCAAAATAACCAGAATGAACTTGAACCATCCATCTCAAGATGAAGATGTGTGGCTAAGGATCCATTTTATTTTGGAGACAAAATTCAATAAATGCCTTCATAAATATTTGGGATAAAGAGGCAATAAAGAAGCATGGAGGGTCTTAATGAGACATGGGGTGGCTTGATGAAATATTTTATGCATTTATGGCTTAGGGATGTCTTCCCAAGAAATGATGTCATTTGATGATACAAATATTCAATATTCATTTCCAAAAAGAAATATTTAAAAAGTTACATGGAAAATTAACTTAAGCTCTAGATTTGAATTAATTAGCTTTAAGCATGTTTAGTCATGTTGGTGCAAATTTCGGCCCTTTGGTGCACAAATTAATCAAATTGGTCAAAATGTCTTGTTATTGGCTCAAATTTTGATTGGATCGTAATTAGGATAAAATGTCAGATGTGTTGGATTCATTATCCCATTTAGGATATTGCCAACACAAATTAATAAAAGCACATGTCTTGTGTAAGAAATTTGGTAGAAAAGAGCAATCCAAAGCACCTAGGTGCAAAAATGTCATTCTCACTCGAAATGATTTGATCAAAGTTAGTTTTTTCATGAATTATAATTCCCCATTTAGTGACACTCTGGCTAAAATCAACACTTGAATATATCAATTTCAACTCATTTAATATGTTTTAGTGTTTTTAGATCAAATTGTGCATTTTGATAGAAACTGGGCAAAAACCTGGTTAGAAGTTATCGATGGTCAGTTTTAGGTGTCTACAATTTGCCCCTATTTGGGAAGATATTGCAAATCATAGGCATATCAATGTCTTCTCAAATAATTAAAAATGACTTGTATGCCAAAAAAAATATGACGATCGAAGAAAATACTCAAAATTATGTTTGGGAAACCTATGATGATGCCCCCTCAAGGGAGTGGCCATCACATATGTCGATGGACGATCCCTCGAAAAGAAGCATGAAGAAAGGTGGAATCAACCTGTGGTTGAGAGTAATCCAAAGGAGAAATGCTTGCATGCATTGATTGAAAAAGGATGTTGATTTGCCCAAAGGCGGTTATAATCAAGAATACAAGCCATAACAATGATTTGCCCATAGGTAGTTATAATCATTAAAAGGACCTAAATTGTATAAAAATATGATTGTGCCCTAGTTAGGGCTGATTAGCAAGCATAACTCGAAGATATAACCCAAGATATAGATTAAATGGTGAACAGGTGCAAATGTAGATGTGATGGTCTTAATGACTAAAGAAGCCACAAATAACTAGGCATATGAGGATGTACAAAGTGATGAAAGGGATGGATAAAAGAATAAGATTGATCATTATAAATGATTCAATTATACTTGTCAATGAGGAGATGCATGTCCTTATTAACATTGATACAACTAGAATGGTTAATGGGTTGATTCGATCAAGATGAGTGGAAGGTTTTGCCAAGGAGAATTTTTTTTGACTCCATTGCTTTTAGACTTTTTTGAAGCTCATTTTTGCTGTAGCACGTGAAGGTAGGCATCATTATAAAACACCATGAAGACTATCCCAAAATATGCATAAGAAATGACTCCCTATCTAATAAACACTTGAAAATAATGCACTAATGATAAAAACCATGATGACAATGTCAACGTATGAATATGGATGGACTCAAGAATAATGTGCTCAAAAAATCACCCAATGAATGCATATATACTAAGTCAAGGCAACAATGTTAAAAGCAAACAAACAGGGAAGTGAAGAAAACAAAGAAATAAATAGAAATCACATAAACAAACAAATAACTTGAAACAAACAAACAAATAGAAAAACCTAAAGATAAAAGCAAAATAAAGCATCCTAATAATGACCATGTTTTAGTAAGGCAAATCGAGGATAACTGACTAGGCTTAAATAGGTCAAATGTTTTTGGATTTTGAAACATTTGAATATTTTTAGAATTTTTAAGGTATTTTAACTCGTTAGAGAATGAAAATATACATACTCATAAAATGATGAGAGCATTTGTATTTTGTTTCTTGCAAAATGGTGAGAATATAGCTTATGTTGCTCACAAAACTATGAGAGCATTGAAAGGGGGAGTGAGGTGATCTCAACATGAATTAATCATGACCCACATAGTCCTAAAATGATCTCAAGTCAAAATAATTCCATCCACATAAAATGTGAGGAAAAACCAACTAGGTCCCAATAAGTTCACAAATCTAAAAAATGTCTAGTCAAATGAAAACAACAATGGTAAGGTGATGTGACAATGCATGAAAAACAAATATTGCCCCCTAGTTTTCCCATAGGTGATTATAACTAAGATACAATGGATCAGATCAATCATACTAATTTTTCCATAGGTGGTTATAATTAGTAGCAAGATCGGTGAAGACTAATTTGCCCATACGTAGTTATAATTAGGGTCACATAAACAAACTTGATATAATATGGAAAATGAAAGCTATCTTTCCAGATCAACTCTCACACTACTTTCATATATTGTAATTTTAAACATGGATTTGTTAAGAATTAAAATTGGATCAGAATGCCCTCGTAAAACATGTAAGAAGAACCAAAGTAACCAAAATCAAAACAAGATTGGATAGGATGACTAAAAATAGGCTTTGGTCTAGATAGGAATGGAATGGTAAGATGAATAAATGATATGATGGTATAGTCTTGCTTTAGGATAATGATGGTTTTTTATAGATTGGATAAAATGGTAAGAGGGTTGCCCCTAAGTGCGAAGGTGATTGGTTGGGATATGTGACAATGGCAAATGGATATGGTAAATAAAATGGTATGGTACATGTTTTGTTTTGGCCTGGGTATTATAAATGATTTTATTATTCCTATTGAAGTGGAGATGAACGTCCTAATCAAAAAATGATACAAACAAAATACTCGATCATGTTAATTGTTAGCCCACACCTAATCTGAATAGTTTTTTTATCAATAATTGCTTGTATATTTGGTTGTCAAAAATGATTTTTTGATCTTCATTGGTCTTTGATTCTGATTACTTCAAATATCGAGATAAGGTATCTTTGTAGCCTCTTTAAAGGAAAGTGAGGCCTTGGATGGTAATTAGGGATACATAATGGTTGATATGTTTATTTGTGAAATGGGATAGTGGATGATAATAAAATGTGTAGTTATTGGGAAAAAAAGGAAGATCGGGACTTTCGTTCACACGTAATGTTACTGATGTCAAATTTGACATAACTTTGGATGTGGTAGGGCTAAAGACCTTTGAAGATGCTCTCAATAGGACTATCACATTTTTCTATTATTTGATCTTGAGAGTAGATACCATCTAATTAGGCTAGAGATTGGAAGCTATTTTGATTTGATCTTTGATAGTATCTTCATTAAGCAGTGAAATTTTTTTGTGCTTAGCTATCAATACCTTAGTGAGGTTTTCACCAATGAATTTGTCTTGATTGTTATATAGTACATCCAAAAAGGTTTTAGTAATGAACATTGGCTTTTGACTTTGATTGTCTTCTAGTTCTTCCAAAAAAGTTTCACTAGAAGATGCTGAGTTTAAACTTTGATTGTTCCCTAGAGCCTCTAAAAAATTTTCACTAGGAAAGTGTTCTTATGATACATGAATATGGTCTTGTCTTTCTTGCTCTTCCTCAACTACTATGTTGCCATGGATGCAGTTTAACAAAGTGTGATTTTGTTGGTCTCAATCGACACTTGTGGGAGGTGGATTATCAATGGTATGGCTATGTTGGTTGATTGTAATGGAATGGGGGCTCGATGCACAATTCTCATAAAAGATACTAGGAGAACTTATGGCAATGCTAAAGTAATCATCCTCAAAAACCCTAGAAGGATCATAAATGTATTTAAACTAATTTGTGAGGTATACATAGCCAATATTGTAACAACCATGAACATATTATGTTTCTAAATCTGATTCTAACTCAAGGGACTCTAAATTCAATGTTGATATTGATTTTGATTTTGATTCTAATGCTAAATCTAATGTCAGTTCAAAAATAAAACTTGACTCTAACTCTGATTCTTCATTTGATGTGTACTCTATTACAATAATGTCTTGTTAAATCTTTGGTGTTAGACAAGTAATGGACTATGATGGCATAGTGGGCTCCATAAACACTGGTTTATCAGAGTGAGACTCCTCAATGGTAAGAAAATGGTCAAGATACAACTCCATATAGACTGGATTGTCAAGGGGAGAATCTTGAAAAATAGGCATATGCTCAAGGTATGATTTGCCCAAAGGTGGTTATAATCATTAAGAAGTGACTCAACAAAGACTGGCTCATGAGAGTGAGAATTTTTCACAATAGGTATAGGATTAAAAGGTGATTCATGATAGGTTCAATTATCACAAATGGTTGGTTCATCAAAAACATCTTAGATTGGTTTTTTCTTTTAGCCTTGGTTTCCAATGAGTTGAAAAATACTAGTTTTGAACATAGCTTGGTCTTTGAATGATTGGATTGGTTGAGGTTATGAATTGGATTGGATATGGTTTTCTAAATTTTAGAACTATTTGAAATGGATGAAGAATGATAGGTGGTTGGATAATGATAGGGCATTGTGGAGATTGATTGTTCACATAAGCCAAAGGAATAGGTCCTGGTAAATAAATGGTATGGCATTATGGAGCTTGACTGCTCATACAAGCCAAAGGTTGAGGTCTTGGAAGGATAAGTTTGGGGAATTTTTTAGCTTGGTATCTCACACAAGCTAAAGCATCTAAGTCCTCCTCATAAACCATATCATGCCAATCTCGAGTTGGATCATAAGCTGGGTCTTGACTATGTTTTGTCTAATGATTATTGTAAAGAAGGTATGGATCCATATCCAAAATAACATTATCTATAGTTATATCTTCAACGAATTCCTCCGTACAAACCTCTTCATACCAATCAAGGTCTTGAGTTAGATTATAAGCAGACATTTGGCTATAGTCAATTTGTGCAACCATCCTATCATATCTTGGATTGTATGTGATTCTACCATAAGTATAGCTAGACATATCCACATAAATGATAAAAGCTCCAACATAAAAGGCTTAGAGTTAAACAAACTCTAAAAAACTATGTCCAAAGGACAAATTTTTCAAACTTGGTCTAATTTGGCCAAAAGGGTGGAGTTATATCTCCAAACAATGATTTGATCATTGAGTTGTATCTCTAAAATGGTTTGTGCTAAGACTTGAAATAAAACATCCTAACATCAAATGTCATACACATAAAAGGTCAAGTGTTTGAATAAAAATTGACATGTTAAAAGTCTAAGTCAAAGTGTTCCAAATAAGGTCTAAAAGGGAAACGAGTCACTAGGTCTTTTGTCTAATCACAGAGTCAAAAGCTAGGCTCAAACAAGTTTTTCTAGGACTTTTGGCCAAATGACATCAAAATCTAAGATTAAAACAAAAGATCTATGTGATTCAATTTAATCTAACAAGTTCTGAAATGGCTTTGACATTGACCCAACACATAGAATCAAACATAAACATGATCAATTGGTATAAGGCACAAATCAAAAGACTCTTAGATAAAGGTTGTGTTTTCTCAAACAAAAGCACAAATAATGATGAGGATAGGCTCTATGAACAAACTAGACAAAATTGAATGACATAACTACACTAGACAAGGACTCACAAAGGTATACTCGAAAATGGTTGAAACTTTGAAACAACTTGGACTCTATGTGAATAGGCCTAGAAATCATTTTTCATAATAATTTGAGCAGCATAAGACTGCTACAATGCTTAAAAGGTGTGATAAATACTTGTTTCAAGAATTTAAGGCAAAAATGGTTTACTATGATTTCAACAACATAACACTACTCTTCTTAACCCAAATGATACACACACACAAAGTTGAACAAATTTCTAAGGCAAAAGTATGCTATCAAATGGACAAATGGAAAAATAGAATGGGTAGTCGAATTCTAGGACTCAAAGCATTAGTCAACACGCAAGATGACTTGAGTGTTAGCAAATGATGATAATGATGTTAAGTCTAAAAAATGGTCCTCCATTCAAATTGAAATTGAACTCAAGTTAAAAAAAGTTAAGTGCAAAGTGGTGGACCCAATTTAACACATCAACCTTTAAAACTTGAAAGAGTCCAATTTCGAATTTAAACTATCAATGAGGGACTTATAAAAAATATGGAAAATGGTCTAGACTCAAATGTGCAACATAACTACACTAAATTGGAAGATATGAAATAAAGTGTACACTGATGATTTTGAACAAACAAAAATATGTTTTCATTTGGGTAGCATAACACCTCCTTTGTTCAAAGAAATTTGGGGATAATGTGTTAAGTTATGTCATTTTGTTAACACCAAGTTTTGAATTTCAAATAAGACCAAGCAATCTAAGATAAAGATAAAACAACTAACTAATCATCTTAAATCCTAAACTGATAAGGTATGGCAAAGTGGGGTTAACTAACTAATTTATTTTTCAAACATTTATAGATGGATCGATTGCACAATGAGTTTCATGCCAAACAATGAAAAATAACTGCACTTTAATTAGGTGTCCACGACACTTGGCTTGTTACAAAAATGTCTTACTCTCTTTCAACCACTACATCCATCATTTGCTTAGTGTAGAGTGATGTCCAATGTGTAGATACATCTTGATGCTTAACCCCAACACTAAAAGGTGGTTTAATCATTCAAACCTTCGATCTTAGTGTGGGGTGATGAAGTTGATGCTGGGAGATGAAACCCTGGGTCAAAGCTTCCTTATAGAACTTACGGGAGGTAATGAAGTCCCCCTCATAAGCCAAGTTTGCAAAAAATAAATGACTTAAAATAGAAGGACTTTATGGTCACCTCAAGATCACCCAATACTATTGTGAGTTTTTTTGAGAGATGACATTCTTTCTATGCCTTGAACTAGACATGTTTGCAATAAGTATGATGATTTTGATTCTAAAAGTTCCTTAAAGGGGTTGGATGGAAGAGCATACACACACATTATTTTTTCCAATCAATTAATTAATCATCTATTGAATACAAACTTGACAAATGAGTCCAATTTTAAGCACTAAAATACAAGTTTGGTGATGTTCTTTTTGGACTTTGGCCTTAAATTATAAAATTTGAAAGAAAACCACAAAACCTTGATTAATAAAACACTCTAAAATATTTTATTTAAACACCAAAATGAGGTTCCTAATTCATTTTAGACATCCAAATGAAGTGTGAAAAGACTTATTTAAGTTGTTTTAACCTTTGTTCAAGTAGATCTTGCAATAAAAAGTGTTAGCACTTTGTTTAGCCTAAAAGCATATTTAAGTTTGAATCAATTAACTTGGATAAATAAAGTCTCAAGTTCACACAGTGCAATCCAAATATCCATAGAGTAATCTTGTGACCCTGAAAAACCATTAATCAATAAAAAAACATTGATATTCAGGTTAGATTATCAGAAAACACAATATTGCTACTTGGGTAAACAATCTTGCTACTCAAGTTCACAATCCGAGGAGTCAAGTTGGCAAAGTCACTACTCGAGTAAATAATCACACTACTCAAGTTCACAATCCCACATGTCAGGTTGTCAAAGTCGTTACTCAAGTCTATAATCCTGCTACTCTGATTGGCAATCTTGCTATTCAGGTTGACAATCCTGATACTCGGGTTAACAATCCCACTACTTAGGTTGACAATCTCGTGACTTAGGTTTAAAGGGATTTTGTGAAAAAATTATGTAACTTCAAGCTAAACTAATGGGATATTATGAAAATTTAGAAAAAACCACATGGTTTTAAAAAAACATCATCTAAAATGAAGTTTGGATGACCCCAAACCAAGCTCTGAAAGATGTCTTATTTTGTAAATTGCAATATCATGACTCACAATACAAAAACATGTTTGAGTCAGTCATGGGATTGCAATACTATGACTTTAGATTAGTCTCACTAAGCGTGCCATTATGTAGACTAGGAATTTGACTTAATAGAGTGATAACAATGTCATAGATTTAACCAAACAAAATCACCTAAGGTAAATCTTATGCCCACTGAGGTGGGTCCACAAGTATTTTATTAATCAAAATTACAAAAGTACATAAAATGAGTGTCAATATGTCGTTAACGCTTTTACATTAAAAAACACATATTTATGGTTTTCACCGCATATGGTAAAAACCAACTAACCCATTAACCAACTTCCACATGAATTCCACACAAAATGTAGTTCTAATTATTTAACATAAAACATAAAACTAACTAAATAAAACTAAGTTAATTTATTTATAGGGGTGTCTTTATAAAAATAAGTATGCCCCATTTACATTTATTGATTATTCTAACATATAAAAATCCTAAGCTAAGTTGAGACTTTGAAACAAGTCCTAACAAACCCCCCTATGATCCAAAGTCAGGTCTTTGGACACATGCCACACATTTTTATAAATTTTTCAAATTTGATTCTGTCAAGGTGTTTAGTAAAGACGTCAGCTGTCTGATCATCAGTTGGGAAATATATTGGATCAAGTGCTTTCTTTGCCACCAACATTCCTAGATAATAATATTCGACATCCATATGTTTTATTTTGGCATGAAATATTGGATTCTTTGACATCTTGATTACGCTTTGATTATCAATGTATAAATGTGTAGGAGCTATTTGAGAAATATGAAGATATTCAAGAATAGGACATAATTAGACAATTTATCTAGAAGTATCCTATGCTATCATTTATTCTAATTTTTATAATGATTTTGCCACTATATCTTGCTTCTTACAACACCAAACAATGGAAGCTAAACCCATATGCATGGTGTATCCAGTTGTGAATATTCTGTCATCCATGCATCCGCCAAAATTTGCATCACAATACCCAAAAAGTTTGAAGTTCTTGTTGTGTCAGTACTCAAATCTATATGTTTTCATTTCCTAAAGGTAACAAAGTACTATTTTTACTACATACCAATGAATTTCTCTAGGATCATGCATAAACCTAGACAAAATTCCAACTAAAAATGATATATCAGACTTGATAGTCGTCAAATATATCAAACCTCCCACTAACTGTCTATATTTGGTTCCATTAAAAAAGGCACTACCATCATCCTTAGACAATTTCAAGTTACTTTCCATGAGAGTGAGGGCAGGTTTGTAGTCATTCATGCTAAATCTATTTAATAACTTAGATATATACTTAGTTTGTGAAATGAAAATACTATGCTCCTTCTGAGTTACTTCTATGCCAAGGTAGTAGTGAAGAAGTCCAAGATTTGTCATCTCAAACCCATCTTTTAATTCCTTCCTCATAGACTTGTTATGGTTTTCATCATTGCCTGTGATAAACAAGTCATCGATATAGAGAACACAAATTACCAATTTCTTACTCTGGACTCAAAAATAGAGAGTATCATTAGATTCATTATGTTGAAAGCCACTTATCTTCAAGTATGAATCCATTTTTTCATACCAAGCCTTGGGTGTTTGTTTGAGCCCATACAAAGCTTTTATCAATTTACACACTTTGTGTTCTGCACCCACTTTCTCAAAATCTTGAGGTTGTTTCATGTATACTTTCTCATGTAAATCACCATTTAAAAAAACACTTTTAACATCCATCTGATGTACTTTCCATCCATTTTTTGATACTAAATCAAGTACCATATGAATAGTGTGACATTTGGCAGTTGGTGCAAATGTTTCCTCATAGTCAATACCTTCTTGTTGCACATATCCTTGCATAATAAGTCTTGCCTTATGTTTATCAATGGAGCCATCTAATTTATACTTAGTCCTATTAACCCATTTGCATCCTATGGGTCAAACATGTGGAGGAGGATTAACCAAAACCCGAGTATTATTGTTAAATATTGCATCATACTCATTTTACATTGCCTGTTACTAAACATGTTCAGTAGAAGCCTTCCCAAAATTAGATGGCTCAGTGGAAGAAGTAGTAACAACCATCTCATAGTTCACCTATTTATGAGAACTCCTAGGACCTATTAAACCAAATTCATCTACTTTCAAGTAAAAAAAAGTACTTTGAGCCCATTTTAGATACTTGTTCAAATTATTCAAATCAGGAACACAATAATTCTCATCATGTGTACCATTCGAAGGAAGACTTAGAGAATTTTCAACATTTTTGGAGGCATCAACCTATGAATTAGTAGACGAAGGAGAGAAAATTGAAGGGATATTAGTTTCATACCACAACCTCAGAGAATTGCCCTTAGTATTCAATCCCTTATTATATTTTCCAATTTTCCTCTCTAACTTGTCAAATTGAGATTCAATCTCTACAATGTTCAGAGTACCAAATTCATCAAATACTACTTCCCGACTCACTATGAATTTTCCTATATCCTATGTAAGTAAATGATACCTCTTTTTATTTTTTGAATATCCAAGAAAGATGCATTTTTAACTTCGTGGTTCCAACTTAGTTCTATGTTTAGTGGGAATTAAATCAAAACAAAGGCATCCAAAAACTTTTGAGTGTTTAAATTTTGGTTTAAACCCATACCAAGCCTCATATGGAGTTTATCCCAAAAGTGCAACTGTGGGGGACATATTTCTCAAATACACTATAGTACCAATGGCTTCGGCCCAAAACCTATCATCAAGCTATTTATAGTGCAACATAGCTCATGTCATGCCCTCTAAAGTTCTATTCATTCATTCAGATACTCCATTCTACTATGAAGTGTAAGCATTACTGTATTGTTGATGAATCCCATGTCTCTGATAATAATCTAAAAACTCATTCAAAATATACTCACAACCATTATCTGAACAAAGAGTGTCTAAGTGTGAACCTATTTCTTTTTCAACTAAGTGTAACCAATCAACAAACTTAGTCAAAAAAATTTGATTTGTTTTTCATGAAAAACACCCAAGTCATCCTAGAAAAAATCATCAATAAACAACACCAAATATCTAAACCCTCTAATGGATGACTTCTTCATGTCATATACATCACTATGAACTAATTTCAAACATATGTTAGCTCTCCATGAAGAATTATTAGGAATTTTTTTCTGATTCTGTTCATCTAAAACACATGATTCACAAAGAATACTATCTCTACAAAAAGTGGGCAACCTACTCACCATACCATATATCTGCAATTCCACTAAAGAGTGGACATTCAAATGTACATTGCAAAAATGCCACAACCACTATGTAGACATAGTACCTGTACTAGTTTCAATAATTGTCACATGTTCCATAGTGGGAAGAAGCACTTTACAATGCAATCTAGCCAAATTTCCATCATCATATCTTGTATACATGGTTTTGTATCCATTATTTACTAAATTGATATAAATGAGCCCATTTTCAAGCATAATTTGATAACCTTTCTTTTGAATAGTTACCAAGGAAAGATGTTTTTGCAATGTGGAAACATACCAAGCGTTCTCCAAGTATTTTATAAAACCATTAGGAAGAAGAATCCGAATAGACCCAAGTCCTAATGGAGTATGTATAGACTTATCTACCAAGGTAACTGGAGAGAGAGAAGCTTCTTTGAAAGTCCAAGAAAAGTCTCTCCTAAATGTCATGTGTTTGGCTACTCCTGTATCTAAAACTCATACATATGTGAGCTCATCTCTAGCCTCATATTTCATATAATCAATGTACCCTAAAGTAGTGAACACAAATTCATGAGCAACATTGTTAGACTCATCATAGTCATGATCAATATATAGAGTAGAGTTAGACTTTGTTACTTTTTGTGGCCTCTAAATTTTGTCAAAAGGAATCCTACATTGAGAGGCAATGTGACCAAATTTTCCACATCTACGACACTAAATATCTGATCTACCTCGACCTTTGCCTCTATAAGAGTTTTGAAGATGCCCTCTATCACTCATCTCATTTGAATGAGAATGGCTAGATTGTTGTTGATTTGAATAAAATCTACCTCAGTTTTGATATATGCCTCTTTTATAACCTCGACCCCCTCTATAACTATTCCCTCGATTATTTTGTTGACCAGAAGAAGATGAACTAGGCTTAGACTCTAAAACATGGGCTTCCTTAGTTTTCTTGGATTTCTTAGGTAGAGAGAGGTCATGTTGAATAAGAAACTTAGCCAATTTAACGAAAGTGATGTATTTGATCTTGCTAGAGACATGCAACATTTCTACAAAGATTCTATAGGACCCAAGGATTCCTTTCAATACAACAATAACTATGAGATCATCATCTAGTTTTTCAAACCTAGTCTTAGTGTACTCGATAGTAATATTCTTCCACTTAGACATGTATTCTCCCATATCCCCATCTTCCTCTAACAACAAAGTAAACAACTACATATGAATATCTATCTTCTTATGCTTAGGTTTCTTATCATATAAATCAGATAAGGTTTTCAATGCAATGTAACCTATAGAGATAATTTTTAATATGTTTGTAAGTATTCTGAGTACAACACTTGATTAAAGCTAGGGCCTTAAAATCATGTTGATTAAAAATATTAAGTTTAGCTTGTTCTATGGGCAATGTAGGATTTTCATTCTTTACAATATCCCATACCTCATTAGAAACTAATGAAGCTTCCATCAAATGTTTCTAATAAGAATAATTTGAAATCGTTAATCTATCACCATCTGAAATTAAAGTTTGAATTTTTGGCATCTTGAAATGAACGTAAGTACAAAAAATGAAATAACGATAGACTCACAATAACACTTTACAAAAAATAATGTTTCTATGGGATTTTTCACTTAACCTCCACGTAGAAAAAAATAAATATATATTTTTTTTATGGGTTTTTCACTTAACCTCACCAAAAATAAAATATTTAAACCAATTACACCCTTATTTTACCAATGAAACACATAATTATTGCTTTTCTCCCACTAAATTTTATTATTTCACATGATTGATGCTCTTTACAATATTCAAAACATGTAAAAGATTCCAAAAAAAATGTATATTCTTCTAAAAAATAAATCCCAAATAGAAAATTTTACCAAAAGAAAGATTTGAACCCTAAACATCCAACTTCTAAGGGTTTTACAAAATCATGCTTTCCAATTACTTTATGAGATTTTACAAAACATATAATGAGAAATTTATTTTAAAAGTTGATTTTTTCTCTTTGGAGAATTAAAAAAAAATTACTTTCCCAAGTAAAAATCAATTCATCCATGAAACCTTTGGAAAAAGTAAAAAAACTCTTTGATTCGTGGACCCCTCAAACCATAAAATATTTGATCAGACTTTATCAAACTTTAGAAAATAAAAAATATTATTTTTGAGGTGTATTCTAATGCCATGCTACAACCAAGGACACCATGGTTGCAAAAAATAATTTCTAGAACTCTTTTCTTGATGTACCAGGCCTTATAAATCCGTATATGGCCAAATAAAGAAGTTTTAAACCAAATATGAGCAAACTTAATCTACCAGAAAGGGGTTTTGTGCAAAATGAATGATGGATAGAATTTTTATACACTATGGAAGTTGTAAAAATTTAAAACCAAACAATATAACTCAGAAATTTGCTTTAAAAGCTTTTAGGATAGTTTTGGATCAGATTTTTGGCATAAAAAAACTTAAAATTGGTAGAGATTTATCCAAATTTATTTTAAATTTTTTCTAAAAACTCATGGAGGCCATTCCACTTTCTTACAGGAGTTTTCTAAACTGATAAATACATACAAATATATTATTGGACAGATTTTAAAAATTTGGAATCAAACAATCAACTCGAAGCCTTAACAAAGAGAATCAAGCTTAAAAAATTGGAGGATAACAAAATTAATTTTATTACTTCTCAGACCAGCCATAAAAAATTAATATCTTAATATATTTTAATTCTCAAAGTCCTCCAATAACATTCCTTTAAAAAAAAAAATGAAAATTTTGATATTTGAATATTTTTTCAAATATTAACTCCAAAGTATATTAATAAGGAGCATACCTTATATTTGCCAAAATCAATTTCATGTGAGCCTTCTTTATCCAATCACATAAATTATTTCATCTCTTCCTCCTGAGATCACCATGTTCTCTTTTACCTTGCATTTGCCTAGTTACCATGCTCTGATACTATTGATAATACTCCAATAGATTTTATCAAATAAAATCACCTAAGGTAAATCTTGTGCCCACTAAGACGGGTCCACAAGTATTTTATTAATCAAAATAAAACAAGTGCATAAAAAGGGTGCCAATATGATGTTAACCCTTTTATATTTAAAAATATATATTTATAGGTTTTCACCAAATACTGGTAAAAACCAGCTATCCTATTAACCAACTCCTACGGGAATTCCACCCAAAAGGTAGTTTTAATTATTTAACATAAAACATAAAACTAACCAAATAAAACTAAGTTAATCTATTTATGGGGTGTCTTTCTAAAAATAAGCATGCACTATTTACATTTATTAATTATTCTAACATATCAAAATCTTAAGCTAAGTTAAGACTTTAGAAAATGTCCTAATAGAGAGGATGGTTAGTATCGTGTTAGTTCTAAAATGAAAACTAAATAAAAGAAACACACTAACTAGCATAACATCTCTAGGCCTAGTTAATAGAGGAAGCTTATTTAACAAGACTAAATAAAAACCAAAACTATAATGCAAAAGATAAAATAAATCTTTCACCTTCTTTGGATGCTCCAAATGGATTGTTGAATTGGCTTGCTCAGTTTATGCCTCAAGAGATCTTCATCAATGGAGTGTGGCTACCTTCATGTCCTCTTGGTACCCTTGGATTTATTCAATGCTTGGCTTGACTTGATAAAATTGGCTTGATAATATTAATTTGCATGAAGCTTTTGGAATCAATTTAGCATTATAACTTTGCAACAAGATAGCTTAAAATTCATGTTCATGGCTCTTCTAGTTATAGATTTTGCAAAATGACTAGAATGAATCTGAACCATCCATCTCAAGATGAAGATGTGTGGCTAAGGATCCATTTAATTTTGGAGGAAAATATCAACAAATTAATTCATAAATATTTGGGATAGAGAGGCAATAAAGATGGATTGAGGGTCTTAATGAGGCATGGAGTGGTTTGATGAGAAATTTTATGCATTTATGGCCTAGAGATGTCTTCTTAAAAAAAGATGTAATTTGATGATGCAAATATTCAATATTCATTTCTAAATATAAATATTCAAAAAGTAACATGGAAAATTAACTTAAGATCTAGATTTGAATTAATTAGCTTTCAGCATGTTTAGTCAGTTCGGTGTAAATTTTGGCCCTTTGGTGCACAAATTAATGAAATTGGTCAAAATGTCTCGTTATTAGCTCAAAATTTGACTGGATAGGAATTAAAATGTAATGTCAGATGCGTTTGATTCATTATCCCATTTAGGATGTTGCCAACATAAAATAAAAAATGCGTGTGTCTTATGTAAGAAATTTGGTAGAAAAGAGCAATCTAGAGCACCGAGATGCAAAAATGCCATTTTGACTCGAAATGATTTGATTAGAATTAGCTACTTCATGAATTGCATTTCCCCATTTAGTGACACTCTGGCCAAATTCAGCACTTGAATATATCAATTTCAACTCATTTAATGTGTTTTAATGTTTTCAGGCCAAATTGTGCATTTTTATAGAAATTGGTCAAAACCCTGGTTGGAAGTTATCGGTGGCCAGTTTTAGGTGTCTACACCAAAATTATTATATATTAAATATTTAAAAATATGTATACTTTATTAAAACCTTTGTGTCTTTCATTCTCCTGAACAAAGTCTTCCACTCCCAAATTACCAAATTCGTTCATTTTAAAATAGCTAACTGTCAAAGATCCATCAAGGAAAGTGGATTTTTGTGTCCTACATGTCCATTCATATGAACTCCACACTCTTGATAGTTCCAATTAACTTACACCAATTAGGGAAAATATTAAAACCTCTTCGAACTAATCAAACACAATGATATGTAGCAACCATATATACACGATTTCTCCAATCACATTCTTTAGACCGTATGAGTTATTCTAAATTTTACATTAATATTTTTTTCCCTTTCTTATTAGTTATATATTTTTGAAAAATCTTAAAAATTATATATATATATATATATATATATATATATATATATATATATATATATATATATATCAATTTAGCATTTAATTTATGTAAAATGAATTATATTAAATATCAATGAGATCACATAAAATGTTTTCTTGGAGAAAATTTTACAACAATTTTGATTAAATATTATGAATAAATAATCAACATTGGACAATATAAGCCCACGATTTGGCTAAGACATCTACTATGGAGCCATTAAAGGAATATATGGCCTATTAAGAACATATCTATAAACTATATTTAATTACATCAATTCTCTTCAATTCAATAGAAAATATTTAGTGGCAAGAGTTTTTTTACTTCTTATTTTACCACATAGTTATTGTATACCAATTTGCAACATTAAACTTAGATTAAAAATTTGTATGCAAACTCATCCATATAAAAATTTAAATACAAAGGTAGGGTGACCCTTATATATATATATATATATATATATATATATATATATATATATATATATATATATATATATATATATATATATATATATTTGGTTTGAGATATGCAACTAGACAGTGTCCTTGTAAATAGATAATCAAAATACTAAAAATTCTTAATGGAAGTGAAGGGGATGATGATGTAGTTGTTCATAGACATGTTGAGATATTATTCAAAGAAACCCTAAAGGAAGTTGTTTGTGAAAATAAAATTAAAGGGAAAGAAACATGAACAACTACAATGAATGTTACCATAATTAGAAAAAGATAAATAAATTACACCTCCAATGCCACTCCTTTTCATTGAAAAGAAAGTGTCAAAGAAAGGTCACCTTGACAAAAATTTGTGTAACATGTTAAGCTTCGCTAACCATAATCTTAAAGAGAGAATATTTTTGGAAAACCATAATTTTCTATAAAATTTTAATGGGGAGAAGAGGAAAGTCATTAGGTATAGAAATTTTAATATGGTTATAAAAACAATTCTAATATGAAAAAAATTATCTTGATAATGTAGATGATCCTAATCATATTTTTACTACATAGTATTGGATGTATAGGTCTCATATCTAGAAAGTCCTTGGGAAATGTAGATACCTTATCTCTAATTCAATTTGTTGAGATATTAAAAATGGTATATTTGTTAACTTCTGGAAGGATCCTTGCTTTAGTGTGGGTCCTATCTACAATTGTTCTTCATTTATAATTTTAAATGAGTACTTTTCAAACCTATGGGAACCCCTAGTTTGTGATTACTAGGTTGAAACCCTAAGTGTATGGTACCCTCAAAGAAGATGAAAAAATCTAAGTATTTATATAGACAACCATTCCTTTGATATTCTTATTTATTTTAAATTCTTCCTAAACTCTCACCATATCAATAGCTCAAAAGAGATTCATGACTTAAAATGGAATGGAGACCCTTCTAACAAATTTTCAGTGAAACAAGGCTATAATAAATTAATATCTTATATTAATATACCAATATTATGTATGGAAAAAGTATGGATCCCTCAATAAATTTGTAAAGCTAACATAAATTTATGGTTTATCATCAAGAAGAAATCTATTTTCAGAGATAAACTTCAAAGGATTGGTTTTTAGGGTTCCTCTTGGTGCTTCTTCTATAAATATAAATTTGAAACCCTAAACCTTGTCCTCCTTCACTACAATTTTTCATAGAGAATTTGGTCTTGGTTTTTTAATATAATGAACAAATATTGGGTAGAATTTGGTTTTATTCATTAACTTTTGATTAATTAGATAGAACAAAGAGGAGATCAAGGTAGAAGTTTTTAGGCTAAGGTTCTCTATCTGATCATTTGGAGCATATGGATAGAAAGAAATAATAGAGTCTTTAGGAACATGTCCCTCTATGAATAAATCATTCCTATTAAAATTGAGGCACTCCTTCAAGAGGGTTTTAAGGCTAAATTTATACCTCCAAAAAATAAAATCACTAGAGAGGAACATCATATTATCTTAAAATGAAATTTATTAAAATACAACTTCAACCTCCCTCCTCAAAATAACAAAATGTCATTGACTTATTAAAAACCCCTGAGGGATAATATGTCAGGCTAAAATTTGATGAGGAATCCAAAGGTAACCCAGGTATTTTTGGAGGAGGAGGCATCTTCAGAGATAGTCTGGAACAAGTGGTATCTTGTTATGGCTTCAACATTCCTTGGTCTTTAAATAATTTCGCTGAACTAATAACTCTTCTCAAATGTTTGAGAGCCATTATTAAATCTAATTTGAGGAAATATTTTATGGAAGGTGATTCTCTCTTGAATATCAATGTTGATAAATTTCCTCTTTTGAATAAATTTCTTTCTCCCACAAATATCATGAGAATAACTCTCCATCAGACTTCTTGGCTAAGTTTGAGGCTCTTCATCTTCTTCATAATGAGTATTTATATTGTTGATCCCCACTCTATGGGAATAATGCAAAGATTTAATTATAAAATATTTGACCCACTTCCAACTTCCCATTTGATCTAGTTGTCATCGATTATTTTGGTGATATGGATTTTAGAGAGTTTGTTATAGTCTTTAGTTTTTCTCCCTATTTTGTCTTCTTAGATCGGTTATGTTTGTGGAGCCTAGAGAATCCATGGTTTTAATCATGGGTTCTTACAAGGTTAAATTTTTTTGAGTAGTGATAGTTGACTTGTGTTTGAAGTATGTTCTGTTAGTTGGAGTCCAAGGCTTCTGGTGGTGGTATTTTATTACATTCTCAAAATTGTTCCATGGCATTTCTTCCTTATTAAATTCTTGGACTGCTATGTATGTTTTTAATGATTTGCATTTATGTTTTTCTTTGTGTAACTTTTTAGAGTATGGTCTTTGGTCTCCTCTCTTGTATTGTCTAATTAGTTTTGGGACACCCTAACTTAACTTTCTACCTGTCTCCTTTTATTTTGAAGACTTATTTTATATTTCTTAATTTGATCTACTAATCAAATATTTTATAGCACAAGGTAAGGTCCCCTTTTTTCATTATTATTATATATAAAAAAACAATTAGAATATGAGAGGAGGATAATTGCCATAATATGGAAAGGATAAAAGTCATCTAAAAACAACTCTAAAATGGATAGAAAATTAATGTGTTAGTAAATCATCCCCATAAAATTCCTATCAAAGTCATTTCAACTTCCTTATTTTGCCTTTTTGTGTGTGTTATTCTATTTATATCTCAATCCAGTTTTCAACCATATTCGCTTGCGCTCTTATTTCTTTAAAGATGGATTTTTATTTCAACTCGTGAAATAATAAGATAATTAGTGTTTATACATTTTCATATAAACACTTGTTAATGTTCAACATATTTTTAAATACACGAATTATCAATAAACTAATACACTGTGAGCATAACTTAACTAGCACACACAAACTCAATGCATGTTGGCATCAACCCAATATTTAATATCACCATGTTGATCGGCTTTTAATTAGCAATTAGTTCATTGTTTGTTATTACCAGGGCCCACTACCACATAACACTTGAGATGTCACCCCATGTTACCTTGCCATCCACTGCCATAAATCACTTTCCATGTCATGAAAATGACCTTATCTAACCCCAATTTCATCTATAATGTATTTTACACTCTATTACTCAAGCAATTAATTGAATTAATAACATTTTTTGTCAGAAACTTTGTTTTAGAGAATTCAAAACTATTATGTGTCTATTGGTCGACAATAAAGTAGATAAAGCTATAACCTCCTAATTTGAATATGTATTTCACATAAAATGAGTAATAACTTTTTTATTATGACATTTTGATATTCTTTACTTATTAGTTTTAAGATTGTTGTTTTAGATTATAAAGATGAATAGGTTTTTTTTCTGAAGTCATTCTATAATAAAATTCATCCTAAAGAAATTATTGGAAAAAATTTCATACATGGAGACTCATGCTCTTTCTAAATAATTTTAACAAAGGTTATTGAGAATATTTAAGAATATAAAATAATCTATTCCCATACTAAAATGTTGGTGGAAAATTAAATTTGAGACCTTTTTATGTTAGTGGATTACTTCTATATAAATAGATTAAAATTCTCAAAATATCTAGGAAATTAAAATAACTAAAATATGGGTAGAGATGTTGACATATGTAATTCAGTGAATCCAAATATGTTTAAAGTATTAAAAAAAACTTTTAAAAAAATTAATTCAATACAATTAGAACATACGTAATGCCAAGAAAGGGGTTTTTAGCTATTTTGGTCTAACTATACATAACATGATACGTGGCATGAAGTAATGTATTGTAACAACAACAAAGTCTTAGCCATTCACTACTGCACTTGCTTAGAAATGTCCTCCTACGCAGTCACTATTCCTTATTTTATGGTAAAATTTTTATACTTTACTATTGACTTGAATTTACAGTTGCATGGGACCACCTCTCCCTAATTTATAGTTGTATATACATTGACAATATTTGGATTATAAATATAAATACATTAATATGAATCAAACACATAAATATTTGTGTAAGTATTAATAAAATTCTATAACATAAAAAATAAGTACAAATCAAATTCTATAGAACAAATACTAAGAACTTTCAATACATTATGCTTGTTTATAAACAACAAATTTTGTAAAATATTAAATGAATATTTATTTATACCCTATAGTTTACTAATTATTAAATGAATATTTTAGGTTCTTTGTAGCCTTTGTTGCCTCACATACCTTAACTTGTTACTCTTCTCCTCCATAACAATAAACTCACAAACACTAACTTCTTCCTCTTCTCCTCCATAGCAATAAATCACAAACACACTTCATATTTTGTATCTCTAATTTAAAGTCATTCTCTAGTGTAATTCCTTCCCTTATATTAATCAAATAAGTAGTTTTGAAAAATATATAGCCAAATGACTCACCAAAGGTAGAGATCAAGCTCATTTTTCTACCCAAATGGGTGTTCTGGACTCATATCCTGTCTAACCATAGAAGATGGTCAAAGAAGAAGTATTTACCATTTATCATCCATCGGCAAACACTACTAAAGTTTGGGGCTTCAAAACTTATGAAGGTCTTAATGTATTTACATTATTCATTTTCACCGATGACTTTGTGATCACATTTAATTTACATACTACAACTCTAAAATACCTTAATAGCTTGAATAACTTAATATGGATAGTTCACTTGCCTTATTCATTGGCGTTTAAGTCAAAAACCCATTTATACATCTATGCAGCTCATAAATTACTAACATTAAAATAACTATGGCCTAAATGTTGATTGTAAGGACAAATTTAATAACATCATAATTGTGTCTTGATTATAAGCACATATGTGTGTTATGTTCATTGTGCATTATACACTTGTTTTTAATATTCAAAAAGAGTTAAATGGAATAGTACATGCAAAAAAATATTTCAATGATAAATACAAAAAATGTAGCAAAGGGGGTGTTGTCATGTTGCTTGATGTTTATGTGTATGAAAAAATAGTGCATGTGCATAAATTAAGTAGTTTAAATTATAAGCATTGGTGTTTTTGTAGTGCATTTCCAATATTTTCAATATGTGTAACCAAAAGATGCATCTATTGGTTAGTGTTGACCAAATTTGACCCCAAGTCAAATTGGTCACCCCCCCCTATAAATTTAAACTTATCATGGTATTTTGATGTGGTCATTTCATACCCTTTATGGTCCTTAGAGTCTTAATTTAACCTTGCTATCATGGTTTAAGGTTAGTTTGGAGAAGTTAAGGTAATCTCATGTTGTGGTTATATAGTGGTTTAGGCATGTCATGAGAAAATAAGTCATGGTCATGTTGTGTCATAGGTTATTAAGGGTTCAATAATGTAATTTTATGTCTTAAAAATCTTATAAAAATATTTCATGAAGTTTTAAAGTGTTTAAGGTTCACTTGTAGTCTTGGAGGTGTTAAAAATGAGTGAAAAAGGTGATTTTGGCTAATATTTGTGTTTATCAAAGTTACCTAAGTTATAAATTCGTAACTTACACCTTAAAATTTCCTTAGAGAATTTATTCAACTGACACACCTATCATCTTCTCAGAGAAAGATCAGAATTTTGCATTTCAATGCTAGTTTGAAGAGTTAGAAGAAGTTGTACGGACTTGTTGAAGTCATGTCCAAGTGAAATTGTTGAAAAGGTGTCCTTTAATATCCTATAGGTGATAAAAAAAACTTGTAAGGAAGTTGAATACCCACATTTTTTATAAAATCACTTCTCTATCCCATCACTCCATTCATAAGCTAGTGAAGGTAAATTTCAATCAGATGGTACATGTTATATAGGTAGAGTTAGTGCTTGATATCTGGGATAAATTTTGAGACCACTATAAGATTAAAATTTATGGAATTTTTTATTGGATTGGTTCTCTTAAATTTATTAATAATTTCTAAGAATCTAGACTACTTTTTGAAGGCTTAAAACCCCATAGGTTGAGTTTAGAGTAACTCAAAAATAAATTATGAATTATTGGATACATGAAATAATATATATTCTATTATTAAATTCTTGTAGATTAATCACACACATTCAATCATCTTATTGGCATGTGTGGATGTCATTTTGGCATGAAAAGTCTCTCTTGTGAGTAATTTGAAAGTGACTGTCAATTTTATATGTTCTAAAAGTTACTTAGGTGGTTAAATGTATTGGAATGATTATTAATTTTCCTATAATATCTTATCAATCCATCATGGGTCTCATAATTAGATAGATATTCTGTACAAGTCTCAAGTGGTCACTTCATTCACCATCTTGGACTGTGTTTTCTATGTTTACATTTAGCAAGGTATTTTTATGAGTTTATATGTGTTTTAGATAATTTTAGGTTTTGTTTTCATGATTATATTTTTTTATGTAATGAGAATCAATTATATTTCAATCTATAGTAGTCATACTTCACTTTCCAAAGCTTCAAGAACTCAATATTGTAGACAATCACTTGCCACATATAGGTTTGTAAATCCATAAGAGTTCATGCTATCAGTATTCAAAGAAGATTTCATATCCATGGAGTACTATGATGTTTCATTATGAAAAATGTATGGATTTATGGAGGGTCTCCAAGTACCTAGACTCAAGAAGTTGACAAACCAAGTTAACAAACCTAGTGACACAGTCACCTACAAGATTGTAGGTGGAAGTAATAATGATAAAGGTTGTGAAATTATTTGAAAAGTCCAATTAGACTTGTAATGAAGTTAATAAGACTCCCCTAGAAATTTTGGTTACTATGAGATGTCATTATTGGAGATCTAGACCTAAACTTAACTACATACATAGTCATATTTCTTGATAGTCATGTACATGCATGTTCAAGCTTGTCTTAAAAAGAAAGGTTGATGAGGTTTATAGTCTTGAAGGATTTTTAAGAGGGTTGGGGATAGAAAATTAAAATTATTAATGCATTTAAAGATCTTTAGTTTGGTTGAGATAGACCTAAAACATAGAAACTCTAAAAACTTAGTCAAACTGCCCTAACACCACCTACAACTAGTATTGTAATTTCCTTAAATAGTGATGATGATGAGAGAACAAGGTTTAACAGGGATTTTAATGAGGTATTGAGTTGTTTAATATATTTATCAAGAGTTTATAGAGTTTCAATGTTAAATAAGGCTCCTATAACAACCCTAACTACATACTAGCTCCAAATACACATGTGCAGGTAGATACACAGGCTTGTAAGTCTGTTTGAGTGACTTAAGATCTTTCAAAATATTGAAAAAGTGGGGTGTGGTTGTCTAAAATTTATATGGGAATTTAGGATATCAATATCATGAAATTTAAAGAGGTTCTAGGAAACTATCAGAGAAGGGACCAAACAAGGTTCACAATCCTAACATATACATAATCACTTGTAGGTCTATTTGGGTGACTAGGAGCTCTCAAAACCCAAAACAGTGTTGTGTATGTGTTTTTAAGGTTAGGAAGGGAAGTAAAAATTTAGGGTTATCAATTAATTAAGGATAAAGAGTTATAAATAGGGGTCAGAGGCCTATTTACCCTCCTTACATAGTTTAAACACATAGTTAGGCCTATTGGCTCTTGAGAAGCCTGTGCTTGCTTGTAAAGTCTAGAAACTGCAGAGAGTCATTGAAGAGAGTAAGGTAATGTAATGAGATTGTATGTGTGAGAAAATAGTCCACAATCTACCTCAGATTCAAGCATTGAAACACTAGAAACTGCTACATACTCAGTCCAATGGCATAACACATGCATGTTTCCTCTCATGGCAATTTTGCTTGGTTTGAAAAGTATTTAGGGATATTCAAAGGGTATAAGAACAAGGTATGTTGAAACATGATTTAAATGGTGATAAATTCACTTTATATTATCATACTCAAGTAATTAGATAACACATACATAACGTGTTATAAACCCTCAAACAATCATGAGTGTATGGTCAGGCATGTATATGTAGTATGATGAGATGATAGCCATTCAAGTGGAGTTGAATGAGACATTGAGAAAATTGAAGAGTATGGAAACATATACAAATAATTTCATAATGTTTTATAGTTATGATAGAGAAATAAAAGGTGAAAATAGGTAGTTAAGGTCTCTTAGGCAGTTTCGCCCAAGAACCCTAGGCCTAGAATAATGAGAGTGTAGAGAGGTTTGATGAAAGAAGTTATAAATATATTGAAATAGGTTAGGAGAGGTTTCTAAGAGCTCATTGAGGTGTTTTATGATCAAATAAAACTCAGGAAATGAACCTAGATAACTCAAACTTGATCAGACCTCACAAAATGCCTCCTACCAGCCTGAGATGCTAGTTTCTCTTACTTGTCACAGAACACACATGATGCATGGGACCTTAATATTATAATGGAAGTTAAATAGCCTAGTAAATTTCCATTTTGTATAATTGGTAAGAGGATTGATGTGTCTAGATTTATGAATCATCCTTAAGAAGTTGAAGCACTTTCAGGCTACCTAGGAGAGCCATATGGACCTGATGAGAGATAAATGAGATTGAATGCCTCCATATGGATCATAAAAAAACCAAACCACATAAAAAATGTTTAAGAATTCCATAATAATCACCCCATATAAATTTTTAGTGTATTAATATACAAAAATGTATGGATTAAAGCTAAAAACACTAATGTTTTTCTATTTGAGAGATCTGTACGGTGAGTTAGAACTTTAAATTTGGCATGGAGAAGGGGGAGGATGTATTATATTTAAATCACACATATTTTTTGGGTTTGGAATGTGTGGGGAGCATATAGAATCATTTTAAATCTCTTAGTATTGAGGCCTAATTGAGGCCTAGTTAAGAGAGAGAAACAAAAAAATGGATATCTCCATCAACTCCTAGAGCATGAAATTGAACCTGGAGTTGTAATGCCTTAATGGGTAATGGAATATGCTCTCATATTTTGATCAAATTTTATAATTTTATCCACACAAGGAGGTTTTCATAATTTTAAGGATAGAAGGAATGAGGCCTAATTGGGGATTTTGGTAGAGAACAACTTGTTAGTGGTAGTTTGAGGCCTCAAAATGGATTGTTGTAAATCAAATATGGTATGATTAGGCCATCGATAAAGTTTGGGTGAGCTAAAGAAGATGTTGACCAAATTTGACCCCAAGTCAAATTTGGGTCAACCCATACTATTTAAAACTTTTGAGAAGTTTTCACATGTCCTATATGGGTCTCATAATGTCCTATGCACTTTCTTAGCCTGGTCCTAGTCTTTGCCTAAGTTAATCCTCCTTGTATTGGCCTAGTCAAACCTAGTCAACCTTAGTCAAACAAATTCAAATTTGGAAAAATTCACAAAATGTGTTTATATATCATTAATATGGTTTTAAATTTGATCTATCATCTTTCTAAACCATAAAATTTTATTTATCATGTTCAATATGAAAAAATTACCTTGTGGGCCCACGTTGGAGCTAAAGAGGACTTGCATGAATTCCAAAGCTATGAAATTTGTCATAAAGGTAGTTTGGAACATGTAATAGATCAAGGAATTTAAGATACATGTTGGTGGCAGTCCAAGATGCAATTATAGTTAGAGAAGGGGTGTTTCTCCTTGAAAATAGGCATCTTTGGGGACTTGTACAGACTATTCAAGTGATAAAGTAGCTAAAAACGTGGTGGAGTAACTATTCACCTACCAAAACTCTCCCCCACACTTTGTTTTAATGAAAAATGAAGAAAATTCATATGTAACTTCTTTTCCTTCATTTTGTCTTGGCAAGCAAACAATAGTCAACTTCAAGCACTTGTCCTGGGCCGTAAAGTTTGAGTTGGAGGGAGTGATTCTAGGGTTGGATATTGATCTAATTCATATTAAAATTCATATCAATAAATTTAATTTTAGTGTATTATTATTCATTAACCATCAATTTGAATCTAGGTATCTTTTTGAGAGTTTACATCCAAGAGGGGTCACTGTTTGAGCAATTTTTATTATAGTTTATTTTGTTTTGATGGTATTTATGGATTGAAATGTTTCTTAGGGCATATATTCATGTTTTATGATCATATTATTGGTGGAGGAAGCCTCATGGATTCAATAAACCTCTCCTAGGCTTGTTCTTGGCCTGTTTTCACTTCCACTACTCTACACTTAGAATGTTCAGCTACAGGTGCCTTTGAAACAAGTTTTCCACATGGAACATGAAGGAATGAAGGTTTTATTCAGATTTTTAATGATGTAAAATGTATTTGAGGTGTTTTGAAGCTTCACCCTTGTATTTGCTTGTTCCCTCTATGTTTCTACCTCCCAACACAATCAAGGTAGTCATCTATATTCCCCTATTTTTGCCTATAACATGGAAAGCACCTATGAAAATTTTGAGGATAAATTTATGAGTTTAGGATGAGTTTTAGATAAGAAAAAGTTGACCAAAAGCCATTGAATTGTGGTAATGATGTCTACAGGATTCTCAAGGGAGGGTTGACACTTGCAGCATTTGCGGAGTCCTAGACCATGTTTAACAAGAGGGACCAATTAAAATGAATCTAACAAGAAATTAAAAACACTAAACCAATGTGAGAGGTGATGACTACTCTAAATGGTTTGTTGGACCATCCCCTATTCGTACACAGGGCAGGGAGATAGTGAGGATAGTGAATGAAAGGTTTCAATGATTATCACAAAATGATGTTGCTAAGGACTCCTAAGAATGAAATAAGTCCTAGTGTGAATGAAATTGGATAAAATTAATCTAAATAGGTCTTAAACATCATCAAACATGATCTAATGACTCCAAATCAACCTACAACCAAGGCCTAAAAGACATGAAAACACAATCATATGAAAGTTGGTAGCAGTCAAGGCAGAATTAGGCCTCTTGAGCTCAAGTAAAACATGGAGGTGAGGTGAGATGATAATATGTTGTAATGAAGATCATAAGAGGCCTTAATCACCTTTTTATATCTTAACATCCTCCTTAAAAATCTATCAAGATGCATCTATAGGAGTGTCTCAGTTCGTACACTACACAATGACAGTGACAGTCTAACTTGACAGTCTAAGCATGATTCAAGATGGTTGAAGGGGTTTATGAGAAAGGTAAAGGAATAGAAGGATATTTTGACCTAGATGGACATAATAATAAGGTCCAAAAACATAAAAATTAATCCCAAAC
This sequence comes from Torreya grandis, assembly GCA_037957365.1. Taxonomy (NCBI): domain Eukaryota; kingdom Viridiplantae; phylum Streptophyta; class Pinopsida; order Cupressales; family Taxaceae; genus Torreya; species Torreya grandis. The sequence continues at coordinate 302,618 of JARHVA010009230.1, read as the reverse complement.
CCAAAAACATAGTCAACATATGATTATCACAGTCAACATATGATTGTCACAGTCAATTCAGGAAAATATAGTCCTCAATGACCTAAGCATGGAATGGGTGTGGCTTGAAGGATATTAGAGTGAAATCAATGCAAAAAAGTGGGGTATTATAAATTAAACAACATGTAGAAAGGTCAAAATCCATAGCCAGAGTCTCAAAACAAACACCTATAGGATTGTCTCAGTCTAGACAGGGGATTGTCTCAATCCTTAAGGGGAAAAAGTCTATCTTAAAGATTAAAGTGTTTTAAAGTGAAAATTACCTAATCAAGAGGCCAATTTTTGTGTGGATAACCTATGTCACCCTTAGAAGATTTTATAACCCTTATATTTTTGGGACAAGCATGATAGATACCCCCTATTCTATCTCAGAATAGGGGTACTCTCCTTAAGTAATACATAGGTTGTTTGTGAAGAAAAAGGTGATTGGGTGGATATGGATGTTAGGGGTCCTGTATAAATGTGGTATAAGTTAGGGCACACCTGTAACAACTTAATACACCTTGATAAAGGGTATAAAATAAAATAGGGCATCCTATAATGCAAAGGATGTCAATCACTTGGGAGGGTAGATTGGGAATTGAACCAACTCTACATACAATTTTTAGACCTTGGAAACACTCACAAGTGTCCCTTTTATGCCCTTCACTTCATCCAGTCAAGAATGGGAAGAGTGGTCACATAGGGGAAAGAGTGGAAACCCATATTGTAAGGTCTTTTAAGATGTTTTAGATGGATCTAAGCATATGAGGTGTCCTTATAGGTGTCATAACACCTATTGTATGGATCAGATTTTAGGTATGAAGACTTTTCCAAAGCCAAGTGGAGGAGGTGCATAGAGAGAGATCCTTTTGAAACCGTCAAGCATGATTTTTCAAGTCCAAGAGAATATGGATGTTAAGATGTTAATCTAATGCATGTGGGGACTTTTTTGTAACCCCTCTTAATTAGATTCATCATTAGACCTAGCCATATGTAGAGATGAGGGCATTTTTGGAAGGCAAATCATATAGGCAATTTTTATACCAAGTTTGCAGGTTTTATGACACTTTGCATCATCGTCATGTATTTTATTGACAATTATAACTTCATGACATGGAATATCACACCCCACCTCCCCTCCACATGCAATTTTAATGGATTTTCTCTTGGTGACACGTGTCTTTGTGCCCCTTCAACTTCCCCCCTCTCTCTTCCTCTAAGTTATATAAATGCAAGCCATTTTGGCTTTGTAGGGATTCCAAATTTTGGTATGGAAAAGCCCTACCAAAATTTTACCTTGATTTATACTTATATTAATGATAAAAAATCTTTTTTTACTAAAAGTTCATTTTCAATATGTGTTGAAGTGATTTCTTTGGATGTCAAGTATAGATTATGTTCATCTTGCTTTCATACAATCTTTGAATATGTTATTACAAATGGATTTTATTAGCAAGTTTCATGAAGTGTATGATGTTAAAATAGGATCTTAAAGTGTGTATGAGTTTATTAGTGTCACATGTGACCTTCTTTTCATTTGCCTTCATTTTTTGAGTGACTCTTTGCCTTCATGAAAAACACTACAACTAGGAGCTCCATCAATGGTGTTGAGGCTAGTTTGACTATCTTAGTCTATTAGGCAAATTGCAAGTGTATGTGAAACCAAATCTTGGTGTATCACCTCTTAGTTTAGGTTTTTTATTAATGTATCTCTCTCTCCCTTTTCACCCATGATAGGTAGTTTTAGGATCATAATCACATCAATCCATATCTAGGGAGCTAGCCCTCATAATATTAGGGGTATACTTCCACCATAGGTGCCCCACACACCTGAAATTATTCCCATGTTTCCAAAATATTGAAGAGGCCTAAACTCTCTCTTATAGGTTGCAATATTTGTAGATAATAGTTCTAACACGCTCAGTGGGATGAGGTTAAAATAGTGAGAAGATTGTTGGTGTGTCTGCTCTCTCATCAGCTTTGTGAAGCATCCAAGCAAGCACCAATGGTGAATCCAAATGATAAATTCTAGTTTTAAGCAGCCCATATATATATTATTGAAGTTTTTGATCATTTTTGTCATTTTATGTGACCTATGAAGTTGATATGGATGGCCATGAGGAGAATCCTTACTATACACCTCCCTATCAACCCTTTTGTGATCCTTGCTATCCTTTTCAATATCCCTATCAAGAACACCATATTCCCTATGAGTCATCGTAGTCCTATGGTCAACCTAGCCCCTTTCCAAATGAGTATGATGTTTTTGACTAGCCATATGACCCATATCCATTTCAGCCTTGTCATGAGAAGTCAAGTGACACTATTAGTTTAGATGCTAAATATGAAGCATTGAAAACCTTTCTTGAGGAAGTTAGATAGCCAAACCACTTTGTCCAAGCTTACTACACCTCTCATTCTCAAAATGTGTGGGTAGTTATTCTAAGGTTTCTAGATTTGTATAAGGACGTGAGTGTGGTAGATGAGTGTTGTGAGGAAACTCTTGATGGTCTTGTAGATTGGTTGAGATTTTCAGTTGGGATGTTAATGGACATGTGGAGGTGTGTTGAAGAAGAGAACCAATATTCCATTGGTGAAGGGTTGTCCATGGAAAGAAAGGCATTTCAATGGTGGGTTGATATACTAGAGAGATGGGAAACCCAAGAAGCTTAGAACAAGTTGTATCTATAGAAGAACCTCCAAAGAGGTATGAAGAGCCTCAAGAAGATGAAGATGATGATGAGAGCTGGTGTGAAGATGATTCCTTCCCTATTGATCATCCTATCTTACCTCTCCCTCAAGAGCCCATTCAAGAAGTTTCACCCATCCCTATGTCTATCCATGAACATCATATTATAGCCCTAACCCATAGGCCTATATACCTCTCTTCCACCATTCCTCTCCTTGAAGAAGAACCTATTCAATCCCTAAAAGAGCCTACTAGTTCTAAGCCTCTAACTTGGGACCAAATTGTGAAGTCTTGGGGAAAGGAAGAGGTCAAAAGAGAAGTCCAAGAAGGGGAAGATAGTCATGAGGTGGTTTTGGAAGGAAATGATGTACCCTTGACCCAAAAAAGCATGGTTGTTGCCTAAGAGTCATTTCAAGAACTCTCTCTTTCTCCCATATCCATTCATGAGTCTTTCATTCCACCTTGAACTCCTTCTTAAGCCCATTCATCCATTTTCCACCCTCCCACCCCATCTCATCTTAAAGGAGAGATTCTTTCAAAGGAATAACAACTTCAGTTTGCATTGGAACAAGAGGGTGACACAAACATTAATGAAGAAGGATCCATTATTAGAACACCTCAAGGTGATGATAAGAATACCTCTATCTTGAGAAATGATCAAGAAGATGGTTTGGATAGAAGTGGGCAAGAGGATCATGTAGCCGTAGTAGAAGAGCAAGCTCCTAAAGATGAATTTCACATGAGATATTCTAAAGAAGAAGGCCAACAAGATGATGATGACTTGTGGTATAATTTTAATGAAATAAGCAAGGAGTTTGAGATTATAAAAGAGCCTAAACCTCATAAAGAGTAAGGAAATAATCCTTCCATTGAATATCTTGTCAAAGCTTAGTCATTAGATGGACAAATTCAAAAGTTAGAGAGTGATATAGAGGTGAGTGCTATTGTAGTACATCAAACTTGTGGTCTTGACCATGATCCACTTTAAGAAGTCTAAGAGATATACCATGAAGTGTTTGATAGTCCACCTCTTTAGCTTGTACCAATTACAACAATAGTTGGGGCTAGGAATTTTCCCAAGACATTATGTGAAGGTGTGTAAGAGGTCATCCTTGAAAAAATACTACATCTCCAAGGCCTTCTTAAGGTTGATAGTGATGTTTCTACCTTGAGTCAAATGATGGATATGATTGGCATTTTTTCTAAAATGCTCAAGATCTATAATGATAAGAGGATCCAAACATATGATGAGTACCTTCTCATTGAAGATTGGATATCTACTTCTAATACAACATTTGAAGATGTACCAAAAGGACAAAGGGTCATAAGGATGATGAGGTCATCTATGACATGGCTTAAAGAACACCTTGTCTTATGTCATTATACGTGGCATCAAACAAGATATATCTCAAAGTTTCCTTTTGATCTAGAAGGGTGTTCTTTGTAGGTTAGTTGTGTAGCTTAGTTTTCTTTCATGTTGTTTGGGTTGTGTTTCCTAAGTGCTTGGTCAAGTACATGTGTTGTTTATTGCTTTCTTATTGTGTGTGTGTGTCTTTAATTTTGCATGTGTGGTTCAATCAACTTGTCTTTGTGGAGTCAAGGCTAGTTTGAGTGTCTATATGTGTGACTCCATGCCCAATAGAAGTGCAAGGCAACCAGTTTTAGGCATAGCAAGCATGCCACCCCTAAAAATCACCAAGAATGTTGACAAAATTTGACCTCAAGTTAAATTTGGGTCAAACCCTACTATTTAAAACTTTTGAGAAGTTTTCACATGTCTTATAGGGGTCTCATAATGTCCTATGCACTTTCTTAGCTTGGTCCTAGTCTTTGCCTAAGTTCATCTTCCTTGTATTAGCTTAGTCAAACCTAGTCAACCCTAGTCCATCAAGGTCATACATGGTAAAAGGCATAAAATGTGTTTATATATCCCTAATATGGTTTTAAATGTGATTTATCATATTTTTAAACCATAAAATTACATTTATCATGTTTAATATGAAAAAATTGCCTTATGGGCCCACTTTGGAGCTAAGGAAGAGGACTTGTATGAATTAAAAAGCTATAAATTTTTTTATCAAGATATTTTAGAACATGGAAGAGATCAAGTAATTTTAGATACAGGTTGGTGGAAGTCCAAGATGTAGTTATAGTAAGAGAAGGGGAGTTTCTCCTTGAAAATAGGCATCTTTGGGCACTTATACAGACTTCTCAAGTGACAAAGTGGATAAAAACGTGGTGGAGTAACTCTTAACCTCCCCACACTATCCCCCACACTTTGTTTCAAGGATAAATCAAGAAAATTCATCTGCAACTTCTTTTCCTTTATTTTGTCTTAACAAGCAAACAACAGTCAACTTCAAGCACTTGTCCTGGGCCATACAATTTGAGTTGGAGGGATTTAATCTTGGGTTGGATATTTATATAAGTCATATTAAAATTAATATAAATAAATCACATTTTGGTGTAGTATTATTCATGAACCATTAGTTTGAATCTAGGCAGCTTTTTAAGAGTTTGCATCTAAGAGGGGTCATTATTTGAGCAATTTTTAGAATAGTTTATTTTATTTTGATGGTATTGATGGATTTAAATATTTATAAAATCCTATATTCATGTTTTATGATCATATTATTGGTTGAGGAAGCCTCATTGATTCAATAAGCCTCTCCTAGGCTTGTTCTTGGCCTGTTTTCACTTCCACTACTCTACACTCAGAATGTGCAGCTATCGGTGCCTTTGAAACATGTTTTCCATGTGGAAATTGAAGTAATGAAGGGTTAATTCATATGTTTGAGTATGTAAAATTAATTTGAGGTGGTTTGAAGCTTCACCCTTGCATTTGCTTGTTCCCTCTATGTTTTTGCCTCCCAATACAGTTAAGGCAGTCATCTATAGGCCCCTATTGATGTCACCATGACCAAGAAGCAACCTTTGAAATGGTCTCAATTATTTAGAGGTACTTGGAAGTGTAATTTTAAGAGGTCCAATATTGATAGATAAAATTCAAAGGATTTGTGAGAAGTCAAGAGAAAGTGAAGACTGAGTTTTGGTATCACAATCCCTAAAAGAGCAAAATAATACTCCTAAAGGTTTTTTGGAGTTTTCATGGTGAAATTACAAAATCTTGTGTTATATGGTGATGGGTTGGTCTTGTATCCTATACCATGGAAAACACCTATGTCAATTTTGAGGATAAATGGAGGAGTGGATGATGAGTTTGAGACAAGCAAAAGTTGACCAAAAACCATTAAATTGTGGCAGTGATGTCTATAAGATTCTCAAGGGAGGGTTGACACTTACAACATTTGGGGAGTCCTAGACCATGTTTAATAAGAGGTATCATCTCAAATTACTCTAAAAATAAATTCTAAACACTTATCCCATGTAAGAGGTGATGACTGCTCCAAATGGTTTGTTGGTCCATCTCCTGTCTGTACATAGGGTAGGGAGATAGTGAGGACAATGAATGAAAGTTTTCATTGATTGTCACAAAAATAAGTTTCTACGAACTCCTAAAAATTAACTAAGTCCTAGTATGAATGAAATTACATAAAATTCATCTCAATAGGTCTTAAACATCATCAAACATGATCTAATGACTCCAAAGCAACCTACAGCCAAGGCCTAAATGGCATGAAAAAACAATCATATGAAAGTTGGTAGCAGTTAAGGAAGAATTAAGTATCTTGATCTCAAGTAAAGCATGAAGGTGAGGTGAGATGATAATATGCTATTATGAAGATCATAGGAGGCCTTATGCACCTTTTGAGATCTTAACATCCTGCCTAGAAACCTATAGAGATGCATCTATAAGACTATCTTAGTTCATACACCAGGTAGTGACAGTCTAACTTGACAGTCTAAGCATCATTCAAGATGGTTAAATAGGTTTATGAGAAAGATCAAGGCATGGAAGGATATTATGACCTAGAGAGACATAAAAATAAGGTCCACAAGCATCAAAATCAAGCCCAAACCCCAAAACACAGTCAACATATTATTGTCATAGCTAATTCAAGAAAATATAGTCCTTAATGACCTAAGCATGGAATGGGTGTGGTTTGAAGGCTATTAAAGTGAAATCAAGGCAAAGAAGTGGGGTATTATGACCTAAACAACATGTAGATAGGTTCACATCCATATCCAAAGTCTCAAAACAAACACCTACAGGACTGCCTCAGTCTAGATAGGGGATTATCTCAATCTTTAAGGGGTAGAAGTGTATCTTAAATATTGAAGTGTTTTAAAGGGAAAATGACCTAATCAAGAGCCCATTTTTTGTGTGGATCACCTATGTCACCCTCAAAATGTTGTCTAACCCATATCTTATTGGGATAAGCATGATAGATACCCTCTATTCTATCTCAAAATAGGGGTACTCTCCTTAATCAATACATAGGCTATTTGTGAGGAAAAAGGAGATTGGGTGGATATGGATGTTAGGGGTATTGTATAAACGTGGTATGAGTTAGGGCACACCTATAACAACTTAATATACCTTATTAGAGGGTCTAAAAAAAATAGGGCATCTTATAAAGTAAAGGAGGCCAATCACTTGGGAGCATAGATTGGGACTTGAACCAACTCTACATACCATTTTTAGACCTTGGAAACACTCAAAAGTGTCCCTACTATTCCCTTCACTGTAGCCAGTCAAGAATGGGAAGAGTGGTCACATAGGGGAAAGAGTGGAAACCCAAATTGGAAGGTATTTTAAGGTGTTTTGGATGGATCTGAGCATATGAGGTGTCCTTACAGGTGTCATAACACATATTTTACATATTATATTGTAGGTATGAAGACTTTTCCAAAGCCAAGTGGAGGAGGTGCATGGAGAGAGCTCCTTTTGAAACTACCAAGCATGATTTTTAATTTCCAAGAGAATAGGGATGGTCAAAGGTTAATACAATGCATGTGGGGACTTGTTTGTAACCCCTCTTGATCAGATTCATCATCAGATTTGGCCATATGTAGACATAAGGGTGGTTTTGGAAGGCAAATCATATAGGCAGTTTCTTATCCCAAGTTTGCAAGTTTTGTGACACTTTGCATCATCTTCATGAATTTTTTTGACAATTATAACTTAATGACATGGCATAGCACACCCAACCTACCCTCCACATACAATTTTAACTAATTTTCACTTGGTGACATATGTCTTTATGCCCCTTCAACTTCCCCCCTCTCTCTTCCTCCAAGTTCTATAAATGCAAGCCATTTTAGCTTTGTAGGGATTCCAGATTTTGGTATGGCAAAGCCCTACCAAAATTGTACCTTCATTTGTAATTAGATTAATGAGAAGTAATCTATTTTTACTCAAAGTTCATTTTTAATATGTGTTGAAGTGATCTCTTTGGATGTCAAGTATAGATTAGTTTCATCTTGCTTTCATACAATCCTTAAATATGTTGTTGAAAATGGCTTCTCTTAGAAAGTTTCATGAAGTTTATGCTATTATAATAGGATCTTGAAGTGTGTATGAGTTTATTAGTGTCACATGTGACCTTTTCACTTTCCTTCATTTTTTGAGTAAATCGTTGCCTTCATGTGAAACACTAAAGCTAGGAGCTCCATCAATGGTGTTGAGGCTAGTTTGACTATCTTAGTCCATTAGGTAAATTGAAGTGTATGTAGAACAAAATATTGGTGTATCACCTCTTAGTTTAGGTTTGTTTTATGCATCTCTCTCTCGCTTTTCACCCATGATAGGTAGTTTTAGGATCATAATCAAATCAAGCAATATCTATGGAGCTAGCCCTCACAATACTAGAGGTATACTTCCACCATAGGTGCCCCACACACCTAGAAGTATTCCTGTTTTGCTCAAATATTGAAGAGGTCTGAACATCCTCTTCTAGGGTGTAAGATTTGGAGACAAAAATAGACAAATCCAAGTTTTGACACTTGTGTGCAAAATAGGCCTAAGGAGATGAAGAGTCCTCTAGACACCTTGTAAGAGAAAGAGATAATGTGTCAAAGATAAACTATTTGGGTTAACTAAGAGGTGTCAAGAGAAGATCAAAGAGGTAGGATAAACTAATCTAATCTCCAAGAAGGCTGCTTATCCTTTAACATGTGAATAAGAGAAGTTTCAAGAAGTTAGTGAAGGTATCAAACAAGCTTTTCAACTCCCATGCCACTTGGAGAGTTAGATCATCTTCAAGTGAGCTACACATGTCATCCTGGACATGTTAATGGTATTTTCCTAACTCCTCTCTTATTTGTAACTCACATGACATTTGTCCACCTTCTCTCTCCCATGCCTTTCTTCTTTTATCTCTCATTTATGCTATATAAGTATCCACTTTTATCTTGTAATGTATCCTTCACCTGAGTATGGTAAATCCCTTGTCATTTTTAGACTTTGAGCAATAAATAATGATTTGGTTTACTTTCTCCATGATTTGTTTCAAAGTGTTTGTTAACTAGTTGATCTTGTTAAGTGATAGATTCTCTTCTTTAACATGTTGTCCTTGTTTTCATTCATATTCAACTTTGGAAGTCTATTACAGGTCTGTTGAAATGTTCTAATGAAGAGTCTCATGATTTTTAGTGATTTATCTCTTCACTAGTGCCATATTGTGACCATCTGTTTAGTCCTCTTAGCTTAATTTAACTTCAAAAACCTTCATGAGAAATACTAATGTAAGGGGAAGATATTGATTAGTGTATGTGTAGATTAGGATTTTTTTTGAAGTGTCATTGAAATTGGTTGGTAGTGTTCATGTTAAAATTAGTACATCAACTCATTAGGATAGGTTTAATTTATGTATTCTCTTTCCCTTTTCATCCAAACAAGCTACTAGTCTAGGTTATGATATTCAATAGATAAACCAAGTGAGCTAGCCCTTTAATCTAGAGTTTTACCCCTACTATAAGAAACCCATAGGTTTAGGGGCAATACCATGTTCCACTCAATTTGGAGAAGGATTGAACTACCTCTCCAAGGGTACAAAATTGAGTGATAATAGTTTTGGCATGCCTGATGGGACCAAGTTCCAAAAGAGTGGAAGAATTTTTAGTGTATTCTTCTACTTAGCAGCCTTTACATGCATTCAACAAACACCAATGGTGATTCCAAATGCAATCATATATTTCTAATAAGTCTAGGTAATTCTTGTGAATTTTTTTGATGATATCTTGTGTTTCATTTGACTAATGAAATTGGGATGGTTAGGTATGATGAAAGTCTCTAATATACACCTCCCTACCAACCTTGTCATGACCTCAATTATGTGTCTCAATAGCCCTATCAAGATTTTTAGTAGTCCTATGAGTCATGGTAGTCATATGGTCATCCTAATTCCCCTTCATATGACTATGAGGTTGTTGAGCATCCCTATCAAGAAGAGTATTAAGAAGTGTCTTCCTATTAGCCTCAATAGGACTCCTACCATCCCTATGATTCCTATCATCCTTGTCATGATAAATTAGATGATGCCATTTATTTGGAAGCAGGATATAAGGCCCTAAAAGATCAATTTAGGAAACTAAATCAATAATTAGGAGATCACCAAAATCCATACTCCTCCCCTCCTCTTAATTAAATATCATCTCATTCCAAATTCCTATTGGCACTCATGCCAAATTTGCTAGATAATGAAGAGGAGATGATAACATGGGATGGAGAGCTTGATATGATCCCTATTCATATCATAGAGTGGTTGAGAGGTTCATTTCAAAAGTTGATGAATATGTGGAGGTGAGTGGAAGATGAAACCCAATATGATATCAATGAGTGGCCATGATTGGCAAGAAAATGTATCCAATGGTTGGTAGATAGATTAAAGAGATGAGAAAGTCAAGAGATTGAGGAATAACTTATGACTATTGAAGAGCCTCAAGAAGGATATGAGAAAATTGAAATTATTGTTTAAGAAGATACCTCTCCCATTGACCAATCAAACTTGTCATCTCCCCATGAGTTCATTCAAGAATCCTCCTTTCTTAATCCCATCCATAAGCCATCCACCACACCTCATACTCCCTCTCCAACCCATGAACTTATCTATAACCCTCGCACCTCATCCCTTCTTGAAGTAGAACCAATCCTATGGGAGATAAGTGAAGAAGATCAAGATGAAGTTGCAGCTAATCAAGAAGATGACTCAAGTGTCTATGATGAAGAGTACACCATAAGGACTCCCCTTGGTAAAGACATGCATAAATCCATCTTCTTGAGTGATGAAAAAGATGATCAACATCAAGTTGTAGCTACTCATGAATATATTGATCAAGACATAGAAGAGAATGTTAAAGAGAACATCACATCAGTTGAGTTAGTTATATATCATGGGCATGATCAAGAGGTTAAATCTGAATATACAATAGAAGATGGAGATGCTTCTACTTCCATGAATTAATATGACATGTGGCAAAGATTTAATGAAATATATGAAAAGTTTAAGGCTCTTTAAAATCATACACCTCTTGTTGGTCAAGTTGAAGACACTCTTGAAGATGCATTGCATCTTGATGGTGTGTTCTAAAGGAAGATCATATGCCACCCAAGTTTGTTCAAGTTACAACCAACTTTGAAGTATAATATCCTCTTAGTGAGCAATTTGAATAAGTTTTGATTCTTAAAAATAATGAAGACAAAGGTAATTGGTAGCAACATATTGATATCCTTCAAAATATTGAAGACATTTTTAAGGTTGAATTTCATGTGCATAAGGATATCAAACAAGATGTTTCCTTTGAAGGAAATGAAGAAGATGGGGTTGAGTATGCAAATCTCCTTGAAGAGATTAACAAGATTGCAGTTGGTAAGAGTTTTGATCTTATTAAATATGCCATTAATGACAAAGAAACATACCTAGATAAAACATCATTGGATAAGGTTGCAGTTAAGGATCCTCATGAGAATATTGTTGAGTCATAAGAAGAATTCACCTTCACAGGTGATATGTTTGCAAATGTTATTGTTGCATTGGAGACCATGTAAAGGAGAGTGGCAATCATGAAAAAGATGAAAAAACCAAGAAAAAGGTTCAAAAGGTAATTTGATTTATGTATTATTTCATATCATGGAGCAAGATATGGTGCAAGCATCCTCTTTGATCTAGGAGGAAGAGTTATTTTTTAGGTTAGTTTGTATATAGTCTATTTTGCTTATGTTGGTTTTGTGTTTCCTAAGTTCTTAATGGTACATTTGTGTGTTTTTATTTTTTTGTGTCTTGTTGTATTTGTTTTATGTGTTTTGATGGTTAATAAATTTGTTTTATCATGTTAAAAGTATATTTGAGTCTGAAAATGATTGCAAGAGACTCCATTTCCCAAAGGGCATGGAAGGCTGCTGGTCCTATTAACATTGCAGGCATGCTACCCTTGTGAATCACCAAGCATATTGACCAAATTTGACTCCAAGTCAAATTGGTCACCTGCATATAAATTTAAAATTATCATGGTGTTGTGATTTAGTCATGTCATACCCTATATGGTCCTTAGAGTCTTCATTTAACCTTGTTAACATGGTTTAAGGTTAGTTTGGAGAAGTTAAGGGTAGTCTCATGTTGTGGTCATATAGTGGTTTAGGCACATCATGAGGAAATAAGTCATCGTCAAGTTGTTTCATACATTATTAGGTGTTCATTAATGTCATTTTATGTATTAAACATCTTATACAAAAATTTAATAAAGTTTTGAAGTGTTTAAGTTTCACTTGTCATTTTGGATGTGTTGAAAATGAGTGGAAAAGGTAGTTTTGGATAATATTTGTGTTTTCAAAAGTTACATATGTGAAAAAATCATACCATTCACATTATAATTTCCTTGGATAAGTTACTCAACTATCACACCTGTCATCTTACTAGAGAAATATCAGAATCTTACATTTCAACGCTAGTTTGAAGAGTTAGAGCAAGTTATACAGACTTGTTGAAGTCATGTGCAAGTGAAAATTTTGAATATGTGTCATTTAATATCATACATATCAAAACAAATATTTTAAGGAATTTTTAGATCCAAAAGTTGTATAAAATCACTTCTCTCTCCCATCACTCTATTCACAAGCTAGTGAAGACAAATTTCAATTAGATGGTATAGGCATATAAGTAGAATTTAGGGATGATATTTTGGCCAAAGTTTGGAACCCATATGTATTAAAATTTGTGTCAATATTAATTTTATTGGTGTTCTTGGATTTGCGAACAATCATTAAGAAACCAGACTATTTTTTAAAGGCTTAAAACCCCATAGGCTGAGTTTAGATCAACTCTAGAATAAATTGTGAATTCTTGGATACATGTAACCAGTTGGAGTAGATTATAATATGTATATAAATTCCTCACACACATTAAATCATCTTATTTTCATGTGTGGATGTCATTTTGGCATGAAAAGTATCTCTTATGAGTAGTTTTCAAGTGACTGTTAGTTTTCTATGTTCCATAAGTTATTCAAGTGGTCAAATGATTTGGAATGATTCTTAATTATCCTATAATATATTATCAATCCATAATTTTTCTCTTTATTAGATAAATATTTTGTACAAGTCTCAAGTGGTCACTTCCTTCATCACCATCTTGGACTGTGTTTTCTATATTTGCATTTAACAGGGTGTTTTGATGAGTTTGTATGTGGTTTAGAGAATTTGAGGTTTTTTTTTAATGATTATATATATTAATTAAATGATAATTAATGATATTTCAATCCATAGTAGTCATATTGCACTTTTTAAAGCTTTGAGAACTCAAGATTACAAACAATCACTTACCACCTGTAGGTTTGCAACTCCACGGAAATTATTGATGTCAGTATTTAAGGAAGATTACCTAGACATAGATTAATATGATGTTTAAAGATGAAAAATGTATGGAATTATGGATGGTTTCCAAACACCTAGAGTTAAGAGGTCGATAAACCAAGTTAACAAGCCTAGTGACATAGTCATCTATAGGACTATAGGTGGAAGTAGTAACGATAGAGGTTGTGAAATTCTTTGAAAAGTACAATTATAATTTTAATTAATTTAAAAATAATCCCCTCAAAATTTTGGGTACTTTGAGATGTCATGATTGGACATCTAGGCCTAAACTTAGCTACATATACAATCAAATTTCTTAACAATCACCTACATGCATATTCAAGCTTGCCTTAAATAGATAGGTTAATTGGGTTTATAGTATTCAAGGGTTTTTAAGAGGGTTTTGGTTAGTAAAATAACATGATAAATCCATTGAATTATCTGGACATTGGTTGAGATAGGCCTAAAACATAGTCAAGCTACCCTAACACCCCTTACAACCAATATTAGAATTGACTTAAATAGTGACGATGATGAGAGTATAAGGTTTAAAATGGATTTAATGAGGTATTGAGTCATTAAATATCTTGATCAAGAGTTTATCAGGTTTTAATGTTAAATAAGGCTCCTAGAAAACCCCTAATAGCTCCAAATACACATGTGTAGGTAGATACACAAGCCTATAGGTCTATTTGAGTGACTTAAGGTCTATAAAAATATTGAACAAGTGATGTGTGATTAGATAAAGTTTATATGGGAATTCAAGATATCAAATTCATGAAGGTCAAATAGGTTCTAGGCAAAGAGCAAATAAGGAACCAAAAAATGATCATAATCCTAATATATACATAGTCACATGTACGTCCATTTGGGTGATTAGGAACTCTCAAAACCACAAAAAATGTTGTATATGTGTTTTCAAGGTTAATAATGGAACTAAAAATTCAAGGTTATCAAGTAATTAAGGATAAGAGTTCCAAACAGGGGTCATAGGCCTAGTTACCCTACATACATAGTTCAAACACACAGTCAGGCTTATTGGCTCTTGAGAAGCCTATGCTTTCTTATAAATTTTAGAAAATATAGAGAGTTATTGAAGAGATTAAGGTAATTTAATGATATTTTATAGGTGAGAACATATCCCATAATCTACCTCAAAATCAAACATTCAAACATTAGAAACCCTTGCATATTCAGCCCAATGGTATGGCACAAGCCTATTTCCTCTCATGGCAGTTTTGCTTGGTTTAAAAAGTATTTAGGGATATTCAAGTGATATGATAGAAAGGTAAGTTGAATAATTATTTAAATTGTGATAAATTAACTCTATAGTATCATACTCAAGAAATGAAATAAAATAGACATGCCCTGTTCTAAACCCTCAAATAGTCCTAAATCTATGCACAGTCCTGTATAGGTAGTAGGATGAGATGATAGCCAATCAAGTGGAGTTGAATGAGACATTGAGAAAATTGAGGAGGATAGAAACATATATAAACACTTTCATAAGGTGTTATAGTTATTATATAAAAATAAAAGGTGAAAATAGGCAGTTAGGGTCTCTTAAGAAGTTTGGGCCTAAGAATCCTAGGCCTAGAACAATGAGAGTGTAGAGAAGTTTAATGAAACAAGGAAGTTGGAAAGATATTGAAAGAGATAAAAGGAGGGTTTTTATAACTCATCAAAGTGTTGTATGATAGAATCAAATGCAGTAAATGCACCTATAGACCTCATTCTTTCTAATACCTCATAAGATGCCTCCTACTAGCTTGAGAGGTTAATTTCTCTTACTTGGTATAGAACACATATGTTGCATGGGACCCTAAGATTCTATGGGAAGTTGAATACCCTAGTACACTTCTAGTTTTTTGAATTTTTAGGATGATTCATGTGTCCAACTTTATGAATCATCCTTAAGAAGTTAAAGCACTTTCAAGCTACCTAAGAGAGCCATAAGGACTTGATAAGAGAGAAATGATATTTAATGACTCCAAATAGATCATAAAAACATATAAAACACATTGAACATGTTAAAGACTGTATTTATCATTACCCCATACAATTGGTTAGTATAATACTATATGAAACCCTATGAATTAGGGTTTAAAACATTATTTTTTACTATTTGAGAGGTCTGTACAGGTGAGTCATAACTTTAAATTTAACATGGAGAAGGGGGAGGAGGTATTATAACTAAATCATACACTTATTTTGGGTTTTAATGTTTGGGGATCCTATATAATCATTTTTCACTCTCTTGGTGGGGAGACCTAATTGAGGCCTAGTTAGGAGAGAGAAAGGGCAAAAATGGATATCTCCACCCACTCTCAGAGCATGAAATTGAACTTGGAGATGTAAGGCCTTAACGAGTACTATAGTATACACTCAAATTCTCAACACATTTTGTAATTTATGCCACACAAGGAGGTTTGCATCATTTTAGGGTTACAAGGAATGAGGCCTAAATAGGGCTTTTGATAAAGAATTACTTGGTGGGGATAGTTTAAGGCCTTAAATGGATTATTTTAAGTCTAATATGGTATAAATAGGCCAACCATGAAGTTTGGATGAGATGAATAAGACAAATAAAATATTTTTTACTTATGTACAAAATAGGCCTAAAGAGATGAAGAGTCCTCTAGACACCTTGCAAGATAAAGAGATGATGTGTCAAAGAGAACCTATTTGGATCAGCTAAGAGGTGTCAAGATAAAATAAAAGAGTCACCAATAATGTCACTTATCCTTCAACATGTTAAGAAGAAGAGAAGTTTCAAGAACCTAGTCAAGGTGTCAAACAAGCTTTTCAACTCCCATGAAACTTAGAGAGTTAGAACATCTTTAGAGGAACTACACATGTCATCCTAGACTTGTTGATGGGAGTTACCTAAATCCTCTCTTATTTTTTAACTCACATTAAATTTTTCTACCTTATCTATCCTACACCCTTCTTTTCTTCTCTCTCACTTGTGTTATATATGCAACAACTTTTAGCTTTTAACGTATCCTCCACTGAGTATGGAAAATCCATAATCATTTTCAAACTTTGAATAATAAATAATGATTTGGTTTACCTTTTCCATGAGTTGTTTCAAAGTTTTTGTTATCTAGTTGATCTTGATAATTTATAGATTCTCTTCCTTAGCATGTTGTCCTTGTTTGCATTCATATTCAACTTTGAAAGTCTATTGTAGGTCTTTGGAAATGTTCTAATTAAGTGTTTCATGATTTTTAGTGAGTTGTGTCTTCACTAGTGTCATGTTATGACCTTGTGTTTAGTCCTCATAGCTTAATTTAACTTCACAAACCTCCATGAGAAATACTAATGCAAGGAGCAGATTTGGATTAGTGTATGTGCTGATTAGGCTTATATCTGAAGTGTCATTGTAATTGGTTGGTAGTGGTTAGGTTACAATTGGTGCATCACCTCATTAGGATAGGTTTAATTTGTGTATTCTCTCTCCCTTTTCATCCCAATAATCTAGTAGTTTAGGTGATGATCTTTAATAAACAAACCAAAGGAGCTAGCCTTGAAATCAAGAGGTTTAACCATAATATAGGAAACCCATAGGCCTAGGGGTAATCCCATGTTCCACTCAATTTGGAGAAGGCTTGAACTAGCTTATGAGCATTCTTTACATTATTCCCATTACCTTGCTTTGATATATGAGATTGGCTTATGATTTTAATTATGTGAGAAACAAGGTGTTTATGTGGAGGTTGATTTTAAGTTGTTTATTTGAAGATGAAAGGGAAAATGGATGTTGTAGGAGGTATTTAGAGTAAACTACATGAGGATGCCACTTTATTGTATGTTTCTTTTCATGATATTGATATCTATTGTGTAAATGAATCCCTCAAACAAGGAATATCACTGGAGTAACAAAAGGAAATAAGGGAAATGAGTATCATTGAGCTGGATATGCCTGCTTTAGAAGATGTTCCTGTAAAATAATATTTTAATACCATGTCTAATTATAGAGTGCATGACACTGTCATTGATGTGAAACAATTTTCATTTCTTCGTAGTATAATGTTCATGTTTTTTACTATAGTTATACTCCCCATTATTTTTGGCGAGGCATTATAAATTTGATTCAATTCAAGAAATATTATTTTGGGATATACGCTATATTATTTTCTGAATAAAACAAAAAAT
>JARHVA010009230.1:155000-280000 GCA_037957365.1 Torreya grandis | reverse complement strand
TTCAAATTCTTACTATTTTAAATAACTTTTTTGGATAAAATGCTGATAAATGTTAGACAATTATTTCATTGTGTAGTAAATATGTTATATGCTTTAAACTTTGTAATATAATAGACCCTCATATAATGTCACAAATATCTAAATGTTTTAACAAAACATAGTTGTACCAAATAATATGATAACCCACATTGGAGAATCGTATCTTGGAATGGAGCTCTAAATAACAAAAGGTTGTGTAGGTTATACATTGTTAGTTTTGCTTGCACTAAATGAAAACTAGGGGAAGAATAATTCATAATTTTTTGGGTAAGAAATGTGCGAATAAATTTATTTTTTTAGCAAATTGGTTTCATAAATAGTTGGGATAGCATTAGATAGTTACTTATCTAAATCATCACTAATTGTTTCCATCTTGGTTGGAAACATTCTTGAAGATTTTATCTCAAGGGAGAAAAATAACATAAATATGGTCACAATAATATAAATAAATGAAGATTTTCATGAGCACATATGGTAAAACTGCTCTATTCTATAGACGCTGACTAAGGAAAAAAATAGGATGAACCCCAATTCATATAAGGTGTATTATGCCATTAATTATAGAAGAATTGGATTTAATTCTCATTTGATGAAACTTGGTGGTAAGACATGGGGTTATGTTCTTTATTTTTACAATAATACCTATCTTGAAGATCGTATGTCATATGATAGTATTGAGTTTTTGACATTAGTAGAAAGTCACACTTTTAAGTTTATCATCCAATGATTTTATGAATGGCTTGTGGGGAATGTAATTGTGTATGATATATGGAATACTCCTACTGCTAGTGTACCTTACATTAGGCCATTCCTAGGAAAACACATGCCTACAAAGGCATCTAATAATACTGTTGTCAATATACACCTTAATCAAATAATAAATATATTCTTTGGAATGAAGATTCTTTTAAGAATTCATTTTTAAATCTATAGTTCTTAGAATCATCATTTTAACACAATAAGAATCCAACTAGTTTATCCTATTGGTGCATTATGGAAAAGATTCACAATATCTCATCAAGCTAATTTTCCAATGATAGAACCTAGATGAAGGATTTTACTAGTAGATACTTTGTAAATCTATTTGCTAGTTGAAGATACTAAGAACGATTAAAGTTAATCTACGATGGGTGAATATGAATATTTTGACACTAATTTGACTATTTGAAGGCATAATCATCACATGATTAGGTGTACTAATCATCACAAACATTTTATCCACTACACATGCTCCTTTGGTATAATTCATCAATTGATATGATATCTTTTTTTTTTAAAGTTATTTTGGATTTTCAATTATTATTCTCATGTACTAAGAGTGTATATATTACCAAGACATACTGTTTAAAATCCATATTGTTTGAAGATGTTTTTGTCTGTTGATAGTTGTAGAATAGAAACTCTAAAATGTATGTATATTTGACTATGCAGAACTATTTTCAACATTTTTTGTATATCCTTTTGATGATATATATAATTAGAGAAAAATATGTTAAAATTTACACATGTACTTAGCATATATATATATATATATATATATATATAATTGTGGATTTAACATATCATGGTAGTTATGATTGGGAATGATGGACTCATTATTGAGATGTTGAAAGGAGAAATTCTTGTTATAAAATGTAATTATATGATTGTATAATGATGTCCTTTCCTTTAGTTCAATGACAAGTCAGAACAGTAATGTATACTAGGTTTCTTACATTATAGCATTTATGTTTAGAAAAAAACTTTTCATTCTCTTCTTGCCTTTATCAATAAGGTATTATTGGTTATAGATTAGAAGCTTAGGACGTTGATAATATTGAATTCATTGAGGGCTCATGTAGCTTTGAACCATACACTGGGGAAGTTTTTAAGTATAATAGTAATAGCTTGGGATTACCTCCTTCATAACATACCCTACATTGTATGTATGTTATACCTTATTATACTTTATTTTCCTTGTTGGATTATAAAAAATGATTGCATATTATAGACAAAATAATATTTAATATTAAAAAATCAAAATGAAACAACTTGAGATATTCAAGGGAATGACAAATAAAAGCTAAAAAAAATAACTACAATATTGGTAAGACTTCAAAGCATAACACTCTATGATGAAACCCTCAAAGGTAATTTAGTCACAACTAGCAAACTGAATTGGCAATTAAGTTTACAAGAATGTAAAAATCATTAGTACCACGAGTAGTAGTGCAACATAAATCACTCCTAGTAAATATTACTTATATAATAATACCTAATGTAGTCATATAAAATGTGAAATTGGATGACTTAAGCATGGCTAATGACACCCAATATTTAGGTTTTCCTACTTACTTACATAACCCTTATCAACTATTATTTCATTGATTCCCAATCATCCATAGCCTATCGATCTTAACCCTTATAGACCCAACCAACTATTTTAGGCCTAGATCCATCCCCCTAGGTATCATTCCCTCTAGACAATAGTGCCTAAATTGGATAGGAGCATCAAAACTCAAGGTGTCCTAATTTTGGTGTTGTTGTCCAAGTGCATTTCGAGCCCTAATAGTCATATTCTTTCAAATCCCTATCCTTTTTCTTATCGGACTAATGTGAATTCATTTAACCCATGATCATTAATTCCCCCATAAAAGTCCATTCAAAGTCCATTTAGAAGTGTTGACACCTATTTAAAGGAGAGAAGTAAGAATAAAATCAAGTATACTCAAGCACTCTTCCCTATTCTCTACATACAACCTTCTAAGATCATTTTAAGCTTATTTAAACCTTTGCATCAATCCCTAGCCATATAAAGTACATCTAGTTTAATTATCATACATAGTTGCACTAAACACTTCAATGGAAGAACTACATTAGCTTGATCCCTCCTCAGAGTATTGGTATGTAGGAAACATACCCACACACGAGGTGTGAAGTGCATCTAGCATATCAATTACACACTAGCCCCTTCTCTATTTTTTCCATGTTTCCATTCAAATTCAAGTACAAAGAGCTCCTAGGGATTTTGAATATTTAAAATAGATGCACAACGAGCTTTGTAGGCTTCCAAGCTTCGATATTTCACTGATAGGGTAACAAAAGCCTACCAAATAGAACCCAAAAAGCTCAAACCACCTAGAAAATAATGCCAAAAAAGGACTACAATGTTAGACAATAGGGTGTCCCATTTTTAGAACTCCTATATAATCTAGAAATGAACCTCAGGATCTAGTCTTTGATAGTTTCCTAGTCTTGTTCCTCCAGTATCAGACCCTATCTCAATTTGGATCATTTGGAATAAGCTAAGTTAGATTTCTTCTATTTATTACTATATTTAGAAAAATAAAAAATATAAATTTGTTTACACAAATTAGTAGCTTAATTCCTACATATTATTTACTGATTTAGTTTGCTCAGACTTGTTTATTTAACTAGGAATAAAATCCTGTTATTCTAAAAAATAACAAACATTTGGTGAACCTGACTTACTTTGAATTTCACACAAAAACCCTTGAAACCCTATGGATAATTATTTATGTTTTTTTACCATAATTTATTGGTTTTTCCTACATTTAAAAACTATAAATATACAAATTAATTGCAAAAATATCACATATTTTGTTAAAACCCTAGTTTGCACATACTAGGTCCCTCTTGTATACAAACACTTTCTAAACACTATGGAAAATATATTTCTAATTTTAGAAATATTTTCTAATTTTTTCAAGAAAAATTCTAAAAATTATCTCTAAATTTTAAAAAATATTGCATTAATTTTAAAAATTCATTCAAAATCCCTAGCTTGCATCAACTAAACTCCTAGTTACTTTTGAGTACTTTTCAAATCATTTTCAGAACTTTGAGTTGCATATCAAACTCAAAAAATCAATTTCAAATTCAAAAATTCATAGTATTTTGCATAAATATTTTTAAAAAATCCTTAGTTGCATATATTATAACCTTTTTTCTTTTTGAGGTATCACCTTATATGTTTGGCAACTCAGTATCCTTTTTATGCAAATTCCAATTCACTATTTTTTGGACTTTGTGTTTCTTATATTCAGTACTTTCCATTTCTAGCACATTACCTATTAAAACTTATTGTAAAACATTCAAACACATTTCAAATTGTTTCCCAATTTACTAATGGCTCAATATACTAGTTTTGATGAAACTGATAAAAGACAACCTCAAGAACTCTTAACTAAAAATCTAGATATTCAAGATGACATCCTTAGATTTCTACAAGAAGAAAAACAAAAAGTGACCAATGGTAAATCTTATTAAACATTAGAGAAACTAGTTGAAAATGACACCATGGGGGCAATTATGTCTCAACAACCCCCTATATCAGCCCAACTTGCCTCTATTCCACCTTACAATTAGTACATCCCTCTCTCTTGATGTGGCAATCCTTGTGTAAGAGATAAGATCTCTTCAATCCAAGGTGCAACATCTTGAGCAAGGTACCACTAGACCTACGTAGGATTTGTATTCTTTTACTCTTTTGCATACACCATTGGCATGTCATATTTCTTCTACACCCTTACCATCAGGTTTTGTTCAACCAAATCTCACTCTATATGATGGAAAGAGTGATCCAAAGACATATTTGAGAGATTTTTATGAAAAATGTTTGGATTATGTACCTAATGACTAGCTACTTACCAATATTTTTCCATAGAGTCTAAAGGATTATGCTTTACAATGGTTTTATAGTCTACCAAATCAATCGGTCATGACATTCAATCCTTTAGCAAACAAGTTCCTAGCACATTTCAGTATCAACATTGGTGATAAGGTTTCATATGCACAAATTGCTCAACAGTAACAATGACCAAATGAGCATCTCATAGACTATATTCTTTGGTATAAGACCATCTTGGCTAAGATGACTAGTCCCATGGTAGATTAGGAGTTACATGACCTCTTCAAACAAATTCTTCTATGATCACTTCATGAATCATCATGTTTAAGTGATTCTCTTCCTTCACTAAATTGTGTCATACACTAATGGAAAGAGAAGCCAAGCTAATTTCAATTAGCAAACTTAAGTACTCAAGTATCTTAGACACAACAAACAAGAGTAATAGTAAAGTCCCATACAAGGTCAAAATCAATGATAATAAGAATAAAAATCAACCAACACTAAATGTGGTTTCAGAGCTCCCTCAACATGTGGTTTTATCAACACCTCCTCATCGTGTATTTACCAATCTACCAGTTTCTCCATCTAAGGTTTTACAATAGTTATTAGAATGTAACATCATCACTTTCCCTCCTATCTAAGAATCTAACCTAGCAAAGTCTCTTTCATTGGGATATGATCATCAGACATTTTTTGGTTTTCATAGGGCACCATGCCATACAATAGACATATGCATCAGCTTGAGACATAAGATACAAGACTTGATAGATGACAATCTAGTTGATTTAGGCACTTTATTTAAGCCTCCAAAGGTAAAACCAACACAAGATAGAGATTTAAAAATATTCTTATCTCCATTTGCATAACATTATTCTAAATAGGAAAAATAGGAAACCTAAAGTTTTCACCATACATACCATATACATCCTCCACCAACTACATACTAGGCACATTTAGTTGAGGCACATCCTTTGAAAGGTATGATAGGTGTGTATGAGTCTAGAGTTCCATCCAGACCTTTGACGTCATTTTTAGATCAAGATATTATGGAGGATAATATAGGGTATAATGCACTTTTTATTAGAGCACACATTCATAATCAACCTATTCGTAGTGTACCTATTTATAATGGTTCTAGCCTTAACATGTGCACCTTAACACTACTACAACATTTGGGTTATTCAGATCAAGATATCACTCTGATAGAAATAGTTATCAATGGTTTTAGTTGGCATAAACAGAGTTTATTAGGCAAGATAGTACTTCCACTATAGGTTGGTCCTACACATTTTGTAACACCATTCACTATAGTTCCCAGTGCAAGAGTTTTTAACATATTACTTGGTCGACCATGGATTCAAAAATTTAGGTCATTACCCTCTATAGTTCACATATGCATGAAATTCATTCACACTAATCAAGTTATTACAGTTGATGTAGTTCCTTATGATTCTCCAATCCCCACCTTAGAGCCATCTACCAGCTTACAAACACTAGCTCCAGTTCTTCCACCTATTTTACTTTCTCTTCCAATTTTAGTTTTTCTTCCACGTTAGAGCCAAACATATTTGTGGAATCCATCACTAGTAAAAAGGGTTCACACACCTCCATAGTTTTAGTATTCTAGACAACTTTTAGCTATAGTGTTCACACCTAGAGCAGTAATATTAAGGTCTCATGCCATTATACAGAGAGCACCTATTCATATGTCTTCTTATACTTCCAGATGGGTCCCTAAGAGCCATATAATTGCATCCACTTCTTATAGTTATAGGGGACCCCACATTTGGTTTCCACTCTAGATATTTGAGATTAATTACAACCTACATAAATTTCAACTTTACAATCTTAGACATTCAATCATGCCTCACGATCATGCATGATTTAGTTGTTTAATATAGGACACCATGCCAAGGAATCTCATTCAAGACTCATCGGTTAGTATCATTTCTTCCCAGTTTCTCTTGTACATAGATTAGTTCATACTATAAAAATAATACAAAAAATTCAAAAGTATAAAAAACATTCAAATATGTCAAAAATACCAAAAACATTTTGATTGTATACATCATCCATGCTTTACATTACTACTATCATGCTAGGACTTACATTTGCTATTTCATGCTATTGTATGTCAATTTTTATACATTACCATGCTTTATTTGATCTCTTTTGAGTGTGTGCAGTGACATCCAACTACTTGATTGCTTCACTCTACCCATTAAGGGGGCCTTCCTACTTCTACATTCAAGACACACATCGATATACATACCCATTGGGGGAATATTATTTATGACTACACCATCCAGGTTATGTCATTCCTACACTACACACTCTAATTTATCATGTTGATGTACATTCCTTTCTATATTACACAAATTACTATATCAACATTTCCGTAATATCTAGCACTTATGTATTTCTTATCATATACCTAGTCTTATACTGCACATGATTTGCATTCTCTCACATTTTATTTAATTATTTATATGTGATTCTACCTTTCCAGTTATTACATGCTTTCTCCTCTTGCTTAGTGTAGCTTGTATGATAGCATTTCCAGTTCCTTTTTGTCTCTTGTTTGTGCCTTAGGACATTTTCTAATGTTCTTTATTTCTATTCATGTGTGTACCTTAGGACATTTTCCAATGTCCTTTGATTTTATTCATGTGTGTGCCTTAGGAAATTTTCATAAGTCCTTTGCTTGTACTCTTTCACGTGCCTATGGCCCTTGTGCCAACTTTGATTGTTTCACTTGTATGTGTATGTGGCATTTGAACATGCCTTCTATGCTTGCTTTCCACTTTGAGTGACATGTGCCCACGTCCCTTGTTTTCATGGCCCCTTGGCCATCCTAGTATGTTTCTTTCTTCTTGCTTCTTTCTTGTTTGATTGATTACTTTGTTGCTTCTCAATGTGTGCAATGCCATGATCCACATCATGAATTTCCCTTGACTTCTTGGATGCCATGATGGACATCATGCTCCATCCCTACAACTAACAACTAACATCTAACATCTAACATTTCCAGTTCAATACTTTGCACATGATTTTACATTTTTATATCTATCTAGTCATACCCCTATTGATCTAACAATATATCAATACAAATATTGTTATATCTATAAATATCTTGTCAAATTTAACTACTATATCATATATCTATATAGCTTCACACACTTGCAAGAATCTTTCTTCTAAGGGCAGATATTGTAGGTTCATCATTCCTACCCTCAGAAGAGGGGGAAACAACTAGGGGTTTTGTTATAGAGATAAAATCTCCTAACAGTCAAAACAATAACATTTATATCACCTAGTTTAGAATCTAAAGGTCATACTAGTCAAAACAGAGTAAAAAATAGTGATAGTTCTAGATCAATAACTAGTTTCAACACAGGACAAAATGGATAGTAACACCAAACATAGGGGTGTCCTCATTCTGGTGCTCCTATCCAAGCAATAAACACTCAATTTTTCCATATATAGGAAAAAAATTAGTTCAGATATAGTTTTTGCACATCTAGACTAGTTAGAATCAACAGTTCAGTATAATTTTCTCAAAAGATCTAGATATAGGGGGTTATCATGTGAAACATGATGGTTCTCAATTTTAGTTTCAAATTAGGTAGTTGACATAACTTCCAAATAAGAATCTATGTTCTAGACACCAATGATTAGGGGCAATATGCATGACACATTGGTCTTCTTTTATTTTTGAGTTCAGTTTATTTTCTAGGCATTCTCAGCAGTTGTGTGCCTTACTCTATCTGTAAGTGGTTGGCATCAATTTCATGTTGAACTTTCATATCAGCTTAAATTTTTGAATACCCAAGTTCCTGAGTTGGATTTCATATATGCATAGTACATCAGTTTCAAATTAGATTTTGTACAAGCCTAACCTCTATCTTTCAAAATGGCCAAGAGTGGCCTTGTTTCTAGTATATATTTAGATTATCCATGCCACATTATCATATTTTTAGAACATCCATAGGCTCCATGAGCCATATCATATGACATCTATTTCTATATCAGTATTAATTCATAGCTTCACTTCATGGGGAAAAAATGGAGCCAAAGGTTTAGCTAGCTTTTATATTCTTGAGCCACCTATTCAGAGGGATTGGACAATTCAGACATTGATTAGCACATGCATGATATTTTAACTTCACGTAGTTGGTGATGATGGAGATAAAAGCCAAGACTTTTCATTCTTGAACCACCTTATGGGTAATTGAACACTCAGCTCTGTTCATGATATTACTCTTGATGAAACACATACTCAACATCATCTAACATCACAATAGGTTTTGTACTAGTTCGTGTACTCGATGAGGTGTATTCATTCCTTTCTCTTCCTCTTACTCAAATTTTGTACATTCTTATTTTAAATATAGCATATCTAGTAAGAACTGATCTAATTTTATGTCTTCATTGAAAATTCACACTTCATAGTGTGCTCTCTCTATGCACATCCAACATCACATAGCTTCATGATTTTCTCCCTTACAGGCAAGTTCAAGTATGCTTTGTACTTTCCCCTATCCTAGTATTTCAATTTAATGCATCACTAGAATAAGGTGGGGTAGTTGTAGTCATATAAAATGCAAAATTGGATGACTTAAGCATGGATAATGACCCCCAATCTTTAAGTCTTCCTACTTGCTTACACAACCCTTATAGGATATTCTTTCACTAATTCCCATCATCCATAACTATTTGGACATAACCCTTAAAGACCTAGGAATATATTTCAAGCCCAGATCCATCCCCTTGGGTCTCATTCCCTCTAGATAATAGCCCCTAATTTAGATAGGAGTGTTGAAACCTAAGGTGTCATGATTTTGGTAGTGTTATCCAAGTGCATTTTGAGCCCAATGGTTAGATTCTTTTGGATCCTTATCCTTTTTATTGTTGGCCTGATGCAAATTCATTTAACCCATGATCATTAATTCCCTTATAAAAGGCCATTCAAATTCCATTTAGAATGGTTGGCACTCATTTATAGGAGAGAAGCAAGAATATAATCAAGTACACTCAAGAACTCTTCCCTATTCTCTACATACAACCTTTAAGATAATTTCAAGCTTATTGAAAACTTTGCATCAGTCTCTAACCATTTGAAGTACATCTAGTTTCTCATCTAGTTACATTATCATACACAATGCACCAAGCATTTCAATGGGAGAACTAAATTAGCTTGATCCCTCTTTAGAGTATTGATATGTAGGCAACATGCCCACACATAGTGTGTGAAGTGCATCCAATGTATCCTTTACATATTAACCCCTTCTCTATCTTTTCAAATTTTCCATTCAAGTTTAATCAAAAAGAGCTCTTAGGGCTTTTGAAGATTCAAAATAGATGTACAATAAGCTTTTTAAACTTTCAAGATTTGATATTTCACTGAAAAGGTAACATAGGCCTACCAAACAAAACCCAAAAATATTAGACCACCTGGACAACAATGCCAAAAAAGGACTACAATGCTGGATAGTAGGGTGTCCCACTTTTAGTGATCCTATCCAATCTAGAAACAAACCTTAGGATCTAGTCTCTGATAGTTTCCCAGTCCTGCTCCTCCAATATTAGACCATGTCTCAGTCTGGATCATTTGGAATAAGGTAAGTTAGATTTCTCTTATTTATTACTATATTTAGAAAAGGCAAAAATACAAATATGTTTACACAAATTAGTAGCTTAATTCCTACATATTATTTACTAATTTACTTTACTTAGACCTATTTATTTAACTAGGAATAAAACCCCATTATTTTGAAAAATAACAAAACACCTACATACTTCTAATTCTAATTATTTTATCATGGACACGTATAAAATTTCCCATTAATTACCACAGTTCATAGCCTAATCATGAGATTTATATATTTTCAAAGAGTGATGTATAGGTTTCATCCATTTCTTATTGACCAAGTATATATGTGCAAAACAAAATGCTCACAGAGTGTAATAAGTGAATGGTATAATTCAACATTGAATCATCTTCTTCCCACTCATGTAATACTAATTGGAAATAAGACTTCCCTATTGGTACTTGAAATTCACTCTTTTGACTTATTTCAACCTCTAGTTGAGGACACTCAAATTCCATATGACTATATGCTTCACATCCAAAACAATCTCCTTGAAACATATGGATTTATCCTAGTGATTCATCACATTCAAATAGAATTCAACTTTGTTAACAAAATGAATCTCATTATAATTAAATACTCAGGTTGTCCCTCTATCCACGGCCATCACAATTGTTAATAATATCTCCTTCATCTTATAAAATCCATTTTATGGACCATTATAGAAAGGAACCAATAAGTGACATTTTTTACAAACACTTCTCAAAATCTAGGCTATGTTATTTATTATCAGACAAGGCTCCATAAAAAATGCTAGTGCACTATTTTTACATACATAAGATTCACATAGAATAATTAAAGCATAACCATTTTGTTTATTATTCAAAATAACACGTTGAAATTTATAGTAATAACACAAGTTTATATAATTTTTTTAACAAATACAAACTCATGGAACAATTCTCTTTCATTAAATAAGAGTTCAAATGACTATTTACCCATTATGTGAAAATTCTAACATATACATGAAATATATAAAGTTAAATGTAAAAAAATAGGTTAAATTTCAAATAATAAAAATATATTATATAAATATCCAAGAATGTGGGTGGATATTATTAAAATACAATGATGTAAATAAAATAAGTATTAAAAAGGTGTGTTGGTTATAATGACCTTTGAATGTTTTAAATATTGATTTGAATTTTTGGAAAGTGGAAAGAAAAAAAAAGAAATAAGAAAATCCACATGATAAATAGAAGGTAAGGATACTAAGGTCATGCATGGTTTGTCCAAATACGGGGTACAAGTTACACTCCTGATGGTCCTAGCTAGGGTTTAGTTATGTGAAATTTGACCAGATTCCTCCTTGCACCACTAGTGCTTCTTATGCTTCCAAATATTCCATGATAGTATTTACTTTAATTACCCTTATAAAAAGTGATCACATATCATACTAAACCATCAATATTTTCAAACTCATCTATTCACCAAATGTAATGGTAGACTTTGAGTGTTCAATTCAACAATGATGTACTACCATAACAATTTAAAACTACTACTATGAATTTACAAGTTATGATGATCATAGATGAAGGACATTTTATTTGAAAATAAAGTTATCATTTATTTCATTAAAAATTTGTTCTAAACATTCAGAAGTTGTTGATCAAAGAAGAGAGAACAATCCAACATGCGAATCCCAATCACCCAAATATGAAAACAAAATGCCCAACTACAATTGATATATATATTTTAATAGTTATGTTCAATATAAATAAACATGTACATTACCTCCTCAAAACTATGCATATGCATTGAAATATCATGTAAACCTTTTAAAATACTAAATCCAACTTTAAACCTATCTTATGATGGCAAATACAACATAGCCATAATGGAAAGTTTCACACCCTTCACCACATTTATTCAGTAGGTGAGTGAAACATATATTCAACATCTTATGAAATCCCAAATATAGTAAATGTGCATAACTAATTATCATTTTTCATCTATAGAATATCATTGATAATTTTACTCATCCTGTGGACTTGCCCAAACATGATCTCGCACTCTGCCTTCAAATGCTTCATCTCTTGTTCATATATGCAACCATTCCATCATGATTTATTTGTAGAGCCTTGTTTGGATCTATCTTGTAGTCACAAAATGATTTTGTGTAGGCATTGGATTCTTCAAGATTGACACACTTTTTTTCAATTTCCATCTTTTCACCTCTGAGTGCAAGAATGGTATAATGAAAATCCTAAACCATTATATTCTTATCATCTAGTGTACTTTCCAATTTCTTAATGATTTTCCTTACGTTTTGAAAAAGCTCAGACAAAAACTAGTTTTCCTTGGTGAGAGATGTATTCTTTAATAATGCCAATGAGAGCTTAAGACCAAGATGATCTCATGCTACAATAACACCCTCACATCTGATCCTATCAATACATTATTCCATGTTATCTAAATAAAGTACACCATATTTAAATTCATTTATAGGGACCCCTGCAAAAATACATGGCTAAGTGAATAAGGACATCTAATCAAAATTCAAACCACATTACTAAAAAATAACATAACAAGTTTATAACATATGTAAAGTACATGAATTAGGAAATGCCAAATAAATATTCATTCCTTGGGATTTATTATGTATTTAGTGTTCATTACATAGTTCATAAAAAATAATAAATAATTATACAATCAACACTCCTTTACTTTCCACTATTGGAAAGAATAAATCAACATTTAATCAAAATTCAATATTATTTATGGTTACACTGTGATGCTATGTTTTTATATTATAAATAGTTACATTATGTGCATGTTTGTTTATGATTTTTTTGTGTGAAACCAACTTTTTTTTGTAACTAAAATAATTATATTACACAAGGCTATGACAAGGATGATGGATAAATAAGGGATGAGTTTTCTAACTAACCTACATCTTGTGTTGTAAATTAACTAGCATTCATAGGATGATGGACATTGGAAAGTTTTGATACATGCTTTATTGTGACATCACTCTAGTGTAGCCTTCTAGACAAAATGCACAATACCAACACATACAACCCTCATAATAAAATATTTAAATAAAATAAAATCAAAATAGCACAAATATGAAATGCAATCGATTTAAATTGATTACGAAGAGATCTTAAAAAATATTTTAGAGTCAAATCTACCTTTAAGAGATGCCCTTACAGTGTGGGAAAACCATACAAGATCCTTAAGGTAGTATTTATAAAGTGACTTTGTCAAATACAATAAAAGGTTGGGTACACAACATTCACAGATCGGTTAATGACTTGACACTCCCTAGGGAACCTTGGTTTAAACATAAGATTTAACTAAAATTCCTAACCACATTATTTTAACCAAAATCTGCTTGACCTTAACAATCGAATCCATCAAAAACATAAATTATATTATTGTCCAAAATGACCAAATAGGTTAAGGGCACCGTAAAATTATAACTAGACTAGAATAGACAAAAGGAACATTCAACACATTTCCAATGAACATTAAAGAGAAAGGAGAACACAAATGTTCACCAACATGTTAAGATGAAAAAATGGATATCTAGAAGATTACAACATAATGTTCATACCTCACCCATAGAATCATAAACATTAGTCATACTATTGACTTGAAGAATGTTTCCAAGTTAGAGAATGTCATAAAGAAAATGGTTCAAGCTAAGGGGACCAAGTGATGCTAGTTGTGGAAGTTGGATATTAATTTTTAAAACACTCAAGGTAAACTAATGGAAAATTATATGTAGTTGGTAAGGTGGTCTAATGAGAATATATTAACTTTGTGTGATTACTTCTAGTTACCTATGTGCACTCATGATTGGCTCAAAGAGTGTTAATTAATTTTTTATCCAATAAAATATGTCTCATTACTATCTTACTAGTATCTCCACTATAAATAAAATAATTTTATTCACATTTTATACCACTTGTACCAAGAGAGGTCGGAAGAAAGACGTAATCGAGCAGATAGGTCAAAATAGTCTTGAAAATGTCTAGAGTCTAACAATTATTATCCCTCAAAGGAGGGCCAAAAGTATTAATAGAGGATGAAAAAATAATCACAATATAGGGTATATTTCATGAAACTAACAAAATTCATTAGATCAATATTGTTGATTCCTCCATATTTATATGGAGTAATCTTATAGGGTTGGTGTGACTCAGCTTGTTACCAGTATATCCTTTTATCTTAATATGTGATATGTATCTTAGGTAATTGTTGACCAATTTTTGGTCCTACAAGCAAAAATTGGGCACCCCCTCCTTTTTCTTTGCAAAAGTAATACAATATATGTTGTGGCTAGATCATCCCTCTGCTACCTTATGCAAAAAATGTTCTCTACCAAAACTTTCTCATGAAAAAGCTAGGTGTATCCCTCATTCTGCTTTGCCAAGTGCAAATCAGGTTTATGCAAGTGCATTACTTGTCTACTTTTATAACTAGAATTTATTGAAGAACCTTAAATAGTCTAAAGTAGTTCATAAAAGGTAATGGATTTTCATCGAAGGGCATTTTGATGGCTTGAAGGACATTTGAAAAACTTTTGAAGGCTGTCTTTTCGGAGGGCACTTGGGAAAAGAAAGAGGACTTCTTCACTTTTTTGAAGGACATTTGCAAAAAGTCTGAAGGGTATGTGCCCTTGCAGATGGCACCTTGAGAAAGTGAAGAAAAAAGATAAAAGGCTTGAGGGGAATGTGACCATGAAAAGAAGCAATCAAAATAAAGAATTCCTTTGGATAAAATGTCTGAAGGAATTCCTTTAGACATTTTGTTTGAAGGAAAGCATGGAAAAAAGCTTGAAATAAAGAAGGCCTGATAAGTCAAAGAGAAAGTAAATAAAATTCCAAGGCAAAGGAGAAGTTGAAGGAAAGAGACAAAATATAAGCAAAGACAAAGCAGGAAAGATAAAACAAGGAATAGTTCCAGCTGCTAACAAAGACAAAGGATAGAAGCAATGACCACTCAGATCAAGACAAGTGGCATAGATGACTTAGCAAGGATATTTAATACATTTGGTGAAATATATCTACCAAAAACCAATAAAATAGATTAGTTTTTGAACTATAAAGGAGACCAGCCCATGTTCTCATGCTTCACCATTAATGCATAACCATTTGCACCCAGCATTGAAGAGAGCACAGTCCAACCAAAAAAACTTGGGGATGGATTTATCAATTTTTAGAAGGAGTATCCCATGCTTTTTCATGCCAAAAACAATAAGGGTGGTGACTTGGACATCTACAACATGGATCT
The DNA here is from genome assembly GCA_037957365.1 of Torreya grandis. NCBI lineage: Eukaryota > Viridiplantae > Streptophyta > Pinopsida > Cupressales > Taxaceae > Torreya > Torreya grandis. The sequence continues at coordinate 264,439 of JARHVA010009230.1, read as the reverse complement.
CCCATACGCAATTAGAAGAATATGATAGCAACATGGTCTTGTGGTCTCTACAAAAGTGTTTAACTTAGCATGGGTTTCCATTCCTTGATTTATCAGCTATCTTTATTTCTAGTTCTCTATATATTTGTAACTTCTCATTTGAAAAGATATATCTCAGCTTGTATGGTGAAGCCCTGAAGGAATTTACCTTTAATTAGAAGAAACATTTTTACCTCCATTTGAGCTTGCAATTTTGCATATGTTTATGGTTTTATCTTGTGTTAATTCATTTTATTTTCATGATTTCATAAGTTTATTCCAACATATCTAGTGTATTGTGAGTTCTTCTCTTGCATTTCAATAAGAAGTGTCCATCTCAGAGTATAGGTGCATGTGAATAGGTTGTCTATAGTGTGTCTTACAACACCTCTAGTAGTTCTTCTTCCCTATATATCCATAGGATCCCCTATTGAAACATTGATGCAAGAAAGGTTCTCATTTGAATGAAGCGTATGCTTGCTTTTATCTAGTGTAAAGTGTATGTCAAAGCTGAGTAGACCAACCATTTTGGTGCATCACCACTTTAGTTTAGGTTTTGATTTCAATATTTCTCTCCCTTTTCATCCCCCCCATTATTAGGAGTAGGAAATCTAGGGCTTCAATGTGCATTAAGGGGAGTTATCCCCTAATCTAGAGATTCATCCCTCATGTTTGCAACCCACAGTAAGAGGAATGTCTCCATTATGTCACGTGGAGGAAGAGAGATAAGCCTCCCTTCAAAGGGTGCAATCCAGTACATCAACAATTTTTATCATGCTCGATGGGACAAATTTTTGTGTCTTGTAAGTTTTAGGATTAGTGCTGGTCTTGATATTGTTAAAAAGTCCAAAGGAATGAGCTATATTCAAAACCTAGCAACTCCATTTAGGAACTAAGTCTCTGGTTAATGACCAGCCTAACATCCCATGCCAAAGGTCACTATAAGATCTTCTTCTAGGGGTGTCCCTTTTGAATTTATTGAGTTACCTTTGAACTCAACAAAAAGGCTGAGGTTTGACAATACCCTCCCTTACATAGCAAGCCATTTTCCTAAACTAGCCATAAAATATACCTACTCAAGGAGACCCCTATTGAATCCTTTCACAACTATGCCAGCCCCTAGGGCTTTCCATTTTGTGGCCTTTAATGGTCAAAGTCCCTTGAACCTTTAAGAGTATGACCCAATTCTAGGGATAGCTCTTGAAAGTGTTCTTCCCTTTAGTGGAGAGGGCCCAATCACTATTGTTGAGCATATTTAAAATATAACAAACCTCTAAAACATCCATAATATCATTAAATAAAATGTAACCATTAGATTGCTAGCCGTGTCCTTTAAAAGGAAATTTCTAGACTGGTATGGGGCCTTGCCTATGAACTCAGTGGGCTCATAGAATGAGTTATGGACCCTCTTGACCAATAAGTTTGGGTTGAAAAGTTACCATTTCTCTCTAGTTGAGTAGTTAACCACCATGAAGAGAGCTCCACATGTGTTTATGAAATATTTTAACACTAGGTTCCTAAAGAATTGGAACAAAATCCCAATCCTTTTGAGGCCAACCCCAAGCTATGCTTTCCTTTACTACTTAAAAGCCCTGAATAGTGACATTGCTATCATGATATAGTCGATGGGTGGAAATAGTCTGCTCGCTACTTATGAGATAGCCATAGCTACTAGAAATTGGCTTGTTCAAGCAAGAAAGATAGCTCTTAGACCTCCTATGCCACTCTTTTCTGATTTACAACTCTCAATCTAGCCTGCTTTATCTAGTCTAACTCCTCTACCTAATCAAGAGGAGATCAATGTTACCTCTATAAATGACATCCATGAAGTTAAGAGCCTACTATAGAGTTTTACCAATGAGTTAGTTACCCTCAAGGGATAACAAGATTAGAGTTATAGGCCAAATCAAGGCTACTAATAGTTTGGGCAAGCAAATATGCCTCCCTTCCAATATTATAATCAAGGGCAAGGTCAAATTACACATGTCAAGCCTCTTACAAGCTATGATCTAAATTCCTCTTCATCTTCCAAGGCTCTTGTCCCCATGCAAAATAATTTGGTGTAGGAGCAGCCCAACTTTCCATTCTTGGAGCATGGCCAAGAATAGGTTAATTATGCCAGTGAGCTACCAAATTGAAGCATGACTACACAAGGTGATCAGGTAGCCCAATTCTCAAATTTTGAGATTTTAACACAACTAAGGATAGACAAAAATTAGGCTCAATCTAATTCCACTCTTATGAATCACTTGGAAGGAGATTTCTATGTAGTCAACTATATGGGGAGCACAAGAATGTTGGTGTTGTATCCAACACCAGGTCTAAAAGGAGAGCCATTGATGAAGCTCAAGCAGACACTCAAGCACATATAGCATCTCTTTCACCCAATCAAGTAGTAAGTGCACATAAAGTAACCCCAAGACCACAAGCAAATCAAAAGTTTCCCAATTATAGGCCAATGATTGTAGCTTTAGCTCCTCAGGTTGCACTATAGGTTATGAATGTTCCCAAGAGAAATCTAAAGGGGTTAATCCTTCAATCAATATAGTGGACCAAATGAATAAGCTGCACATGAATATCTCATTATGGGATTCTTTAGCACTGCTAGGACAAAAGGATATACTCCAAAAGGAATCGTATGGGCTAAGTGAGCAAGCTGTCCTAACAAAAAATGATAATGTATTGGTAGTAAATGGGGCTCCTCCCATGGCTGGTCAAGTAAAGAAAGGTGATAGGGTCCCTCCCTTCTATTTATCCCTAATTATTAGTGATTTAATGGTCCAAAATTGCATCATTTATAGTGGAGCAAGCACCTTAGTTATGCCCAAATCCATAGCCGATAAGTTAGGCCCAACACACCATTGAGTGAGAAGAGAGGAATCAAAGAATGGAGCAAGTTAGGCCCAACACACCATGGAGCAAGTGAGAGGTCAAAGCTTGACCAATAACTCCTTACTCAAGTCTTACAAGCATAGAGTGTGGGACCTTGTAGAGAACTTCATTGATTTCAACATCACTTCCATTCCAAGAGAGAAGAACAAGCATGAGGATAGACGAGCAACAGTTTATGCTTAGTTTGACATCCCAAAGTGGATGAGACAAATTAAGAATCAACATCATTTAAAGGTGATTGTGAGGCCCTCCATACTAGACAATGTCACCAATTGGTAGGTGTTTGAAAGTGACCAGCAAATAACACTTTTCTTGTAAGAAGAAGCTAAGATTTCTTTCAAAAATTAGTCCAAGCTACAACAGTAGTATGATGGGCATATTGTTCAACTTAAGACCAACAAGCTTCCCAAAGGTTTGGTAACTCTTGAGAGCATTTTCAATGAAGATGACCAACTCAAGCAAGACAAAGTAAAAATGTCAACCAAGAAGTAAAATTATGAAAGGGTAGAGATCTACAAGGATAAGTTGTTTGTGCTTGGGAAGGTGTGTACTAATGAGGAAAAACATGTCTTCATTATATTATGTCAAGAGTTTGCTGATGTCTTCACTTGGGAGTATGGTGATTTGAATGGCTTTGATCCAAGCTTGGCCCAACACACCATTGAGTGAGAAGAAGGTGCCAATCCCATCAAACAAAAGGAAAGGCTAATCAATCCAGAAATTGAGCCTCTCATGAGGAAGAAACTCACTAGATTGATCAAGTCTAGGATCATTTTACCTATCAAACACTCTTCTTGGCTGACCAATTTGGTCCCTATTAGGAAGAAGAATGGAGAAGTTAGATTATGTGTGGATTCTAGAGACCTGAATAGAGTCTCACTGATAGATCACTATCCCCTTCTAATTATGGAGTAAATTCTTTAAATGGTGACAGGTAGTGAAAGATTCTCTCTCCTAAATGGCTACTCTGAGTACAATCAAATCCTAGTACAAGAATGTTACAAATACAAGACAACCTTCACCACCAAGTGGGGAACTTACACCTATAGGAAGATGCCATTTATATTTTCAAATGCTAGAGTTACCTTCCAACATGCTATGGATTTGGATTTCCAAGGTTTGATCAATGATATTGTGCTAGTTTATCTTGATGATGTGATAGTCTTCTCCAAGGAGGCAAGTGAACACTTGAAGCACCTGAGGCACATTTTTGAAGGGTGTAGAGAGTTTAGCATCTCTCTCAACCTAAATAAATGCATGTTTTCTAGCCACAAAGGCAAGTTCTTGGGCCATGTCATTTCAAAGGAAGGCCTGTCCATTGATCTAGAGAGGGTGCATGTAATCTTAGAATTATCTTTGACTAAGCACAAGAAGGGCCTAAAAAGTTTATTTGGTAAGATAAATTTCATTCAGAGATTCATTCCTAACTTTTTTGTGCTTTTTAAGCCACTAAATTCCATTCTAAGGAAGGATGAGATGTTGACATGGAAAATAAGAAGAAGAGAAAGCTTTGAAGGCATCAAACAAGATATCGACCAAGCTCTTATCCTGGCTAGTCCAAACTTCTCTAAGGACTTCAATCTATACACCTTTAGGAATGAAGTGGTAATCTCTGCTATGCTTACTCAAGTAAATGGTGAGAATTTAGAACAACCTCTTTCTTTTTTTAGCCAAGGTTTAGAAAGCTACGATGATAGATACATGTATGTTGAGAAGTAGGTGCTTGAAGTAATATGAAGTCGAAAGAAGTTCAGCCATATGTTGTCTAGAAACAAAATTCACATCATGGTGCCACACCCTAGTATAAAAGACTTCTTACTGAACCAAGACTTAAATGATAAAAGGGTAGGTTAGATCACTAAGGTAATAGAGTATGATGTAGAGATCAAGACCACCAAGTTGGTGAGAGGAAGAGGGTTATGTGAACACCTCACTACAGACTTGAAATAGCCAAAGGAGGACATTTTGGTACTCCAAAATGAACCTATAGTAGTTGTATCTATAGTCATGAAGAGCTAGGCACAAGACATGGTTCATTTCCTTCAAATTAGTGAGTGTCCACAAGGTTTTGATAGGACCAAGAGGAGGTTTTTTGGACTCCAATCTCTTCCTTATATCCTAATTTATGGAGTTCTATTTAGAAAATAATTTTTTGGGGTGCTCTTGAGATGTATTGATACAGAACAAATTGACAAGGTACTATATGAATTGCATGATGGACCAACTGGTGGCTACTTTGCTCCTAAGACCACAACTATAAGGATTATGAGGGCTAGTTACTTTTGGCCTAGTTTGTTTAAAAACACTCATTCTTGGGTGAGGAAATGCCAAAAATGTGCCTTCTTTGATGGGAAGCAACAACTGGCTACCATGCCTTTTCATCCTATTCAGGTGGAACAACTATTCATGCAATGGGGGTTAGACTTCATAGGGATGATCAATCCTCCTTATAGTGTTAGCCACAAGTGGGTTTTGACTACCATGGATTATTTCACAAGGTGGGTAGAGGTCATAGATTTGAAAGAGGCTAATGAGAGTGTAGTCCTAGACTTATATAAAGGCATAGTGACAAGAGTTGGGGTCCCAACCACAATCATTTTAGACAATGCATTGGCTTTCTTGGGAACAAAGATAAGTGAGTGGGAATTTAAGTATGGCATCTATCTCAACACTTCTTCCAACTACTATCCATAAAGAAATGGGTTGGCTGAGTCCACAATCAAAAATTGGATTAGGATCATAAAGAGGACAACAGAAGAAAATCAAAGGACTTGGCATGCCAAGGTGAAGAAAACTCTTTGGGTAGATATGATCACTCTAAAGAGGGCAATTGGGAATTAACCATACGCACTTATGTATGGAAGGGAAGCTAGAATTCCTATCTCACTTGAGTTACCAAACTTGGATCTTTCCCATTAGGTGAAATTAATATAGAGTGACAGCCTAGAATTCAAGTATTGTGAGCTAATGGAGCTTTAAGAAGTGAGTGACCAAGCCATGGATGTCATGACCAACCGCCAATAGAAAATAAAGAATAATTTTGACAAAAGGTCTATGCCAAGGAGCTTCTCAAAAGGTGAGATTGTCTTGAAATGGGATGAGGACCGAGCCAAGCCTGGAAGGCACATGAAGTTTTATGCTTTGTGGAGTGGCCCATATGTCATCACCCAATGAAAGAAACATAATACTTTCTAACTCTCCAAGTTGGATGGTGAAGAGTTAAAAATCCTAGTCAATGGGATATATCTTAAGCATTGTTACTAGGTTTTTTTGGTCATGTACATAGTTTTCCTTGTTTTTCCTCATTTTTCCTATGTGTTGTTATGCATGTGTGTACTATTTTTAGCCTTTGTGTGTGTTTTTCCCTTGTTGTTTGTGGTAACATATTTTTTGGTCTATAGGTCCTTAAAAATCTTTTGTTTACTTCTCCAAGATGCATCCTAACTCCATACCCAATGGACTTTGTGGCTACCAGTCTTCCCAAGCATAACAAGCATGTTGCTCCTATGAGTCACTAGTTGTGCTGAGCAATTTTTGGTTCTGCAAGCCAAAATTGGGAACCCCCTCCTTTTTATTTTCAAAAGTCATCCAATCCATGTTTTGGATAGATCATCCCTCTACTGTCTTATGCAAAAAATGTTCTCTACCAGACCTTTCTCATGAAAAAGCTAGGTGTTTCCCTCATTCTACTTTGCCAAGTGTAAATCAGGTTTGTGCAGGTGCATTAATTGTCTAATTTTATAAGTAGAAGTGATTAAATAACCTGAAATGGTCTAAAGTAGTTCACAAAAGGAAATGTATTTTTGTTAGAGGGAATTTGATGGCTTGAAGGATGTTTGCAAAAAGTCTGAAGGGTAAGAGTCTTTTTGGAGGGCACTTGGGAAAAGAAAGAGGACTTCTTCAATTTTTGAAGGATATTTGAAAAAATTCCAAAGGGTATGTGCCCTTGTGGAGGGCACCTTGAAAAATTGAAGAACAAAGACAAAAGGCCCGAGGGGAACGTGCCCTTCTAGAAAAAAATCAATCAAAAGAAATAATTCCTTCACAAATTTTGTTTTAAGGAAAGTGTGGCAAAAAAATTGAAACAAAGAAGGCTCGATAAGTCAAACAAAAAGCAAAGAAAAGGCCAAAAAAGGAGAAGTCAAAGGAAAGAGATAAAACATGGGTAAAGACAAAGTGAAAAAGATAAAACAAGGAATAGTTTCAGCTGCTAACAAAGAAAAAGGATAGAATCAATCACTAATCACACCAAGGCAAGTGGAATAAATGACTCAATAAGAAGAATTAATACATTTGGTGAAATATATCTATTGAAAACCAATAAAATATATTGTATTTTGAACTATAGAGGAGAGAAACCCATGTTTTCATGCTTCACTATTAATGCATAACCAGTTGTACCTAGCATTAAAGAGAGCATGGTCAAGACACAACAACTTGGGGATGGCTTTGTCAATTTTTAGGAGTATCCCATGCTTTTATAGGCCCATGATAGCAAGGGTAGAGACTTGGACATACACAACATGGCTCTCCCATATACAATTGCAAGAATACGATGGAAGCATGGTCTTGTGGTCTCAACAGAAGTGTTTAACTCAGCATGGGTTTTCATTCCTTGATTTGTTAGCTATCTTGTTTCCAGTTCTCTATATATTTGTAACTTCTCATTTGAGAAGCTATATCTCAGCTTGTATGGTGAAGCCCTGAAGGAATTTACCTTTAATTAGAAGAATAATTTTTACCTCTATATGAGTTTGCAATTTTGCATATGTCTATGGTTTTATCTTGTGTCAAGTCATTTTATTTTCATGCTTTCATAAGTTTATTCCAGCATATATAGTGTATTATGAGTTATTCTCTTACAGGTCAACAAGAAGTGTCTAGCTCAGAGTATAGGCACATGTGAATAGGTTATCCATAGTCTGTCTTAGAACACCTCTAGTAGTTCTTCCTCCCTGTATCTCCATAGGATCCCTTGCTGAAACACTGATGCAATAAAGGTTCTCATTTGAATGAAGTGTATGCTTCTTCTCTCTAGTGTAAAGTGTATGTCAAAGCTCAGTAGATCAACCATTTTGGTGCATCACTACTTTAGTTTAGGTTTTGATTTCAATATTTCTCTCCCTTTTCATCCCCACCCATTGTTAGTAGTAGGAAATCTAGGGCCTCAAGGTGCATCAAGGGGAGCTAGCCCCTAATATAGAGATTCATCCCTCACATTTACAACCCACAACAAGAGGAATGTCTCCATTTTACTGCATGGAGGAAGAAAGTTGAGCCTCCCTTTAGAAGGTACAATCCACTGCATCAACAATAATTAAACATACAAAAAAATGATTAAAAATTAAATGTTAAAATGCTACAATAGATGGATAAATATGAATGCTTTTAACCAACCTTTCTTTCATTCTATATCTCACAATCTAAGCTGGAAAATAATATTAACCCTTTTGACATCCTCAATAAGGAAATCAAAATTCACCTATCTTGACCCCTTGAATTAGGCTTTGCATTGATAGATAGAGAAAAAGGGTTAGTCCCAAATGATAGGTAAAGTATGATATTATTAATGGTTACACTGTGATGTTTTTCTTTTATCTCAAACTCAAGTGAAGTGTCCTATTATCAAGATTATTTTAGGTTATGTAGTCAATATGCACTATGGTATTTTTACAATTTGCATACAAATAGGAAATTAGAAAATAGTTATTGATTTAGGCTTAAACTATACAATCAATATTTTTTAGGTGTGATAATAAAACATAATGCATATACTCTAATATTTCCAAAATATTCACAAATAACAAAAAACAACACAAAATAACATGAATCTATATGTCCAACATACTCATTATGATCTATTAAAGTGTTATAATCCTCACCATCCCTTTTCCTCTTCCTCAAACCACACTCCATAGACATTTTTTGAAGTGTTGTTTGATTTTTTTGATTAAATAAAGACATGAAATGAGACAAGTGGAGGGAAAATAGATAAGTCATGCACAAAATCCTATATTTCACTCCATACCACCATGATTACTTGTCAACATACATAGTGGAATGCAAACATGTGCACATGATTATTGACATTTGTAACATTCAAAACAAAATAAATTAAATATGCGAACATGATATATTAAATGTCAGCATAATTACATATCATACATATAAACATGACTGAATAAGTACATGTGAACATCATTGCATCATTTAACCATGCACCCTTGTGAAATACATCACTAAATGCAATATTGACCACCAAAGCATTACATAAATCATAGATAAATGAAACACTTTTTATCCAAGATAATTCATAAATTAAACACTTGTATTGAAATATCATTTCCAAATAATATGTATCATTACACATCATACCTATCATGCATATCATGACAATATATATATATATATAAACAATCATGTTCAAGGCAGTATTTGCCAAGAAATATCCATGTTCATGGAATGCCCACAAAACCTCTTGTTGAGGAAAATAAAGTGGGAGTGTACAAGTAATGAATGGAAGTATATGTATATGTCACCTTGCTAGAATACACCTGTATTTCAAATTTTCAAGCTTATAAAGGTTGATGAACAACAAGAATAAGACACCAACATGATGAAAAAACTTGTTGGTTTACTAAATAAAAAGTGAATATCATACCACCAAGAAGTAGCTTATAATGTTTTGGATGATGTCACCTCATCTCCATCCAAATCCTATATCAAAATACAAGATGCAACACAATCAAAATATAAAATGGTAGGTTTCAATGAAACCAAAGGGAATAAAAATTGATGTCCACCATGGATATATTTGATGATTTTTGCATATCACTAATAAATATATAAATATTGACATCACTATAAGGCCAAATTGCATTTGAGTGGACATTATTCTAAAGCATGTCCTCCTTATTCCTACAAAAGGGTAGTGTCTCTAGTTGGTCATACAAAACCCTCTGAATATTGACAATACAAAAAAATTTCAAGGTAGGCACACCATATCAAGGTTGGCCCACTCATGAGATACTATAATGCCTTTGGCTTACATACAAACTGAGGTGTACAACCACACATTGACACCAGGCTGAAAACTATATTCAAGTGTGGATGAAGAAGAGTTTGTATAAGACACATTAACATATAGTATCCTCATCATTTCTAGTATCATCACTTGATAAAAAAATAACCTTGGTGTCTCATGTTTACTCTATGGTATTCTTATACAAAGGAGCAATAAGGAATATTAGATCAAAAATAGTGAAAAATAGGGCTACAATAATATTTTTGTTGGACATAGTAATTGGCTTTACTTACTTGAGACATCACATAATCACTAATTTAATTTTTTGGGGTTGTCTCACCAAATTATTTTTTGGGCATCCCCTCACTAATTTATTTTTTTAGGGTCCCCTCACCAATTTATTTATTTGGGGTCCCCTCATAAAACCATTTACCTTTCTATGAAAGGTATTCCCTCAAAGTAATGTGATTATCATCACTAGATTGGGTATGAGGGTCATCTCTCTCAGTTTATGCTGGTAATTACTACATAAATATAAAATTTAATATTCAAAAACATAAAATTAACTTATATTTTACTACATGCAAATCATTCAATAGATTACATCTAACCTAAGTTTCACTATTTCTTGCACCTTTCCCTTGCTCCAACTTGTGTCTTTCTCACTCTATTTCTCAATAATAGTTTTTATGCCTTATGTAGGCTTGTCTTATCTATTCCAAATTTTCACATGAATCATATGAAATCATCTTGTCATTGATAACCTTCAAGGCTATCTCACTAAGGCTACATAATTGGAAGACATTATCCCTCACCATCCATGATATTTCCGTCTTGTCTCTTTTGCTGATATTTTAATTTTGTAAGAGTCATTCTATTAGCATACATTACATTTGTATTTTAGTGTATGATCTACCCCTCAACTTATTTTTCCTATTACCTGCATACCCTAGGGGCCTCCTTGGAATAGGTTGTCAACCACGAATCTTAAGAAGGTGGGTGTTCAGTGTGTCTAGTGATCAATATGGATGACTGCCATCATCACAAAAAGTGTTACATGGGTGCAAAAATCAATAGTGTAAATCCTATTTCGTGATACACATATATAAAATCATGTATTTTCCTGTAAACTGACATTTAAAAACGAAGCCATTTTATTTTATAAACATTAAAAAATGATTAAATCAAAAAAATAAATAAAAGGTGCTAAAAAATAAGAAAATTTTATTATAGGTTTTAGTTCCTCTTCCTTTAGATCAAACTGTAAGGTGCCTAGAAGCTAGTCACTATCATCATCATCAATGACATCCTCATAAACATGCTCATCAATCTTGTCTGACTCCACCTCATCCTATCATAATGGTCAACATATACACACCAATACAAATATATATGGAATAAAAAACATGTATGAAAATGATGAAACAAAGAATAATAATTACATCCAATGCGTACATTTTTGGGGATGAATTCATTTTTTGGGTCATTATCACCCTCATCACTATGGCTCCACTATTCCTCCTCTAGCTAAAATATAAAATATTAACAAATAAAATCACAAGTTGTGTCAAAAGTGTTCTTTTATTGACTATTATAGGAATACAAAAAGAAGCATCTATGAACATGAATAATGAACATGGATTAAGTACAACTAATGGTTATAGTACACCTTGGGAGACAAACTCATTGTGTATATCATTAACACCCTCTTGACCTTGGCTCCGCTCTATCCCCTCTTGCTATACTATTAAACATAACATAAAAAATTATAAAGTGGGTGAAAAATTAGCAAATATTTTTTATTAAACAAATGCAAAAAGAGTACTAAATTTGGCATGGCCAATGGATGGAACATCATTAAAATTCACTGTGCTATCTCCTCATCTGAATTTGTATTTAAAAAATAATTGAACACCTATCAATATTCCACTATAACATATTGACAACCATAAAATGGTTGTCCCAACCTAATGGGTATCCCACTCCCACTTGATAAATGCACCATTTGAAACCCTCTTAGGATATCTATCAAGTCAATAAGAACATATAAACTTAGGGCATGCATGTAATGAGGACTAACTACTAGTTTATTTCTCTTAAAATAATTGATATAACAACCAATTACCATCAACAAATAATAATCAAAACTAAAAAATTCACCATCAATGGTAATATATAAAATTTCATACAATCTACTTCACCTTAGCATAAATTTCTTGTAGGAAATCATTTCCATCTAGATCATCAATCATAAGTTTGGAGAATTCAACATTCAAATTATCACTTGCCTACAATTTAATTTGGATTATGGTTTACAACATCAAATGTTATCTATGAAATACACAAAAAATTAAAAGTACATTGGTTTCCAACACATTAAAATGGTGTTCCAAATGGAAGGATAAATGAATTAGAGGTTTTGATATTATTGTCATGATTTTTAACAATGGTCAAAATGTCCAAAATGTGAAGGCAAAAATTGATCAAAAATGTGTTATTGATTTTTGCAAGGAAAATTGATAAAAATGAGGTTAGGAAGTGTAGAATACTTGTAAAAATGTGAAAATATGCTTCTCTGGGTCAATTTTAAAAAGGTGCTAAGACACCCATCAGACCCCAAAGGTGTTTTTTCACACCTATCAAAAGTTGTAGATGTTATAAACACCTATAGAAGGGTCCAAGTGCCCTATTTAAATTAAGGTCAAGACCTACATCTTGTGCATGCACCACTATCAGGACCCACCAGTGCTAAAAACATAATTGATGGAGTCTGACATGAATGCAATCACCTTGTTGGGCCCCGAGTACCCAACATGCATAGTTAAAAACATCCATATTTATGAGTTCTTCCTTATTTTAGGCCATTAATTTCACCCTTATCCTACATGTGCTAATCACTTTTAAATATTTTTCAGCCTTTTATTTAACAATCACCTCTTTGATCTAGTTTGATTTCTATACTCATATGCTTTCAACCCCACCATCTACTATATATCTTAGTTGCATTTTTTTTGGGTTTAGAGTTTGTAGAGTTAAATCATCAAAACACTATCTTCATTCACTATCAAATTTTGATTTCCTTCTACTATATTTGTAAAGTTTTCTCATTTTTGAATAGGGTTTTGTAAGAAATGAAATCATGTTAAAAAAACTAACAAAACCCCAATTTTACCTCTATCACCCTAGCATTTATCTACAATTTATCCCTCTCCATTTCCTCTTGGTTTCCATCCCCCCTTCACATTTTAATTTTTCCCCTTTCTTTGGCAGATCTTGTAATAGGTACAAGCACATCATCAAATTTTGTAAGGGGTGAATAAACCCTATTGGATCTTGAGTAGTTTCTTGTACTACCATGGTTGTCTAACGGTGCTATAAGAAACTACCAAATATATCATAGGGTAGAGAATTTCACCATTGTTAGAGTCTAATGATGTTTCAAACATGCATGTCAAAACATGATGGTAGTGTTTATACTACCTCAGGACCTATATCCTTATAATCACCTATTTAGGCTCCCTACTTCGTAAAAGTACCTTGTCAGGATCCCTCACCTCTCAAGCACATTTTCTATTAATCAGGATTTCAATTGACTTTATTGACATGTTCTCTTGGTCATTTACATTTCATTATAGGTTCATATTTTGTGAAATTTTTGTTAATGTCAACATATAAGACTTCAACTAAAGGAATCCCTAAGAAAAATCCTCTAAAAAAGGTTCTACAAAGAGAGGAGGAAATAGAGATGAAGTATCTATTTAAAGGTATCATCCCTCCATAAAGTATAGAGTCAAATGTTGGAAATATAATAGACATCGATATAAGACATATCAATATGGAGGATTTCTTAAATAGGATAAATGTGGTACACAAGATAGATTATGGCCAGAGTATTCTTGATAATGGATTAGAAAACATAGTTGCTTTTTTGACCTTAGTGCAAAGTCTAAAATTGGTCCTAACCATAGCTAAGCATTATGATCCTAAAAAGATACAAGTGTTAAATCCCAAATGAGAACTTGTCATATGTCTATTTTTAGAACATATTGTTGAAACTCCCAGAATGAGATTAATATATAAACTTATCTCTTGATTAAGCTCAATAATTTTGGGATGATAATAATAATTCTTATGTGAAATGGGTAAACAAATAATGGATCAATAAACCCAAACATTCAATAACAAGACTCCCAAAAAATATTTCTAGGTTTGAGTTCATAAATGAAGTAAATGATATGATCACACTTTTACACAAAGTAGTTGGAAGCCCTAAGGTGAGATACTTCTAGAATTGGATGTACAAGTATATTTGGTCTATGTAATTGATAGTTTTCAACACCATATGTTTGTAACAAATACTACCCAACAATTTCTTGCATTTGACTCCTCATTTCTACCAACATCTTTAGTATAGCTTGATGACTCTGTATCTCTTCATCCTCCACTAAACCTTGAATTAACTATTGAGCCTTCAGCAAAAACCCCAACTCCTTTAGTTGAATAAGAAAAGGATGAAATGATATTAGCATAAGTTCAACCTATAAAAACTATACTTCCCTCTCTTGATACTTCCAAAAAATATGAGTTAGTCGAGATGCAACAATCTCTTATCAATGTTGAGGTTCTACATTGGATTGATGAAGTAGCAAAAAAAATTAAAAAGGTTGTGGAACCGTAATAAATTGACTTCAGTGCAATATCCTCTATTCCTCCATAGGTTATCAAGAAACCTAAAACTATTACAACAATAGTCAAAGAAAAAAGGGAAAAATATGTAGAAGTGGTTGTTACTCCTCCAAAAAGAGATAAAGATAGTGTGGACACTTTAGATTATAAAATAACACAGATACATATGGGAAAATCCATAAGAGATGGAATGAAGGAAGATGTCTAAATTGTTATTGGAGCTTTGTTCGAGAAAATGGGTCACAATAAAGTGACCAAGGATCAACTCAATGATCTTCTTCTACAAATGTTCATCAAATTTCAGATATTGGGACTTTGATTGTAGTAAATGAAATTAGAAATATGGGAAATGAAATAAAAGATTGGTCTGAAGAAATTTTATAATTTGGATTTAATTCCATTCAACCTACAATGGATAATAAATTTTTGATCTAATTTGAATATGATGATCATAAAAAATAGAAGATAAATAGAATAACGAGGTATAGAAATGTGAAGAATTTCTCCCTCAATTGAAATAGTTTTATAGAGTTGATTCAATAATATCATTTAGGAAAAAATAATTGAGAAAAATGAAACCATGTATCTCACTAAATTTCTTGGAGTTGTTGGGTTCAGAATTTACATAATTAGAGAAATTATAAATTAATTATTTAATTCCAAATCTATGGGAGGAAACACTATTCTTTAAATAATTAGATCACTTGAGAAATTGAATTGCATAATCACCAATGATGAAAACAAATGAATATCTTTAGAAGTTATTATTAGTCAATTTAATAAGAATATTGAAGAGATTATAACTTCTAAGTCTGATTTTAGTTCTATATCAATTCATCAGTTGGTCGATTATCAATCCAATTGTGATAATCTCAATGCAATAATGAAGAAACATCATGCCTTGACTAACAAAATTGTGGAGTTACATTATGATGTAGAGATAAATTTCACATATTCATATGGCCTTGATGAGGATAAAGTTCTCAAGATAATGCAAAGATTTGAAGAATATTACAATGATAAGAATAATATCCAAATGTAGAAAGAAGTACCTATTGTCCTTAGTGAAGAAGAAGTGAATTGATTTTCCATACACTTTTCTCAAAGATCCTAATTTAGGGTTTTCCAATCATATTGTGTATTTATGATTTGCACATTATATCTCATGAAATAGTAAGAAGGTATTTTACAAAATTTTAATTCATGTAAATTTGATAATGTACTTTTCCAAGTTGTACAAACACTAAATAAATTTTATCAGTTGTGAAAATTGTTCAACACATTTTAACAAGTCCTCAAATTTTTAAAATAATTAAAGTATTTTTACAAGTCCCTAATATGGAAAAAGGTGGTTATGCACTATAACCACCCAGTTCAAACAATAAATATGAGTTAGGGACTCATTTTTAGGGGTTAGACAATTATAAATTTCTAAGAAAACTTCTATAAGTGAAAATTGCATTTGTATCCCCTCAAAGATCAATACAAAGGAGATATTTTCCAAACTTTGTGTTCAAGGATTTCCATGCAAACAATGTATGTATTTACTATTTGCATGTATTTGAATCTTTATCTTCAAAATTTTATCAAAGTTATTATAAACTATTCAGTGAACACACAAATCTTGTTATAGCATTATTTTTTGAATTTATACTTGTTATTTTCATTTTTGGAAAAATCTCGGTGGAGTTAGGAAGTAAACTCTTTAATTTTTAACAAGGAAATAAAAAAGAACCATTATTTTATGTTACCATATATGTGATTATTTTGGTGTATGTTATGAATTTTTATAAACGTATTTATGTCTTTTCTATCCATTAAATGATATTTTTTTTTTTCATTTAAAAAATCAATTATGAATCTTTTGACATTTCCAATAAGCTTCTAGATTCAAATTTTTGGTTGTCTTATCTTTCCTATCCTTTCAAAGAATTTTTCTCTTGTAAATCTCTCTATCACCTTTTTCTTTCTCTAACCTTTTTGTACTTTTAGGTTAAAATTACTACCTTGATAAAATCCAATTTTGTTATAAATATTTTATTTTGTTGCACCATTTTAGTTTTCAATAAAGGTAACTCCACTTGCTAATAGGAGAGGGAATTAGTTTGATGACTATTGATGAGAAATGTTAATTTGTCCCTCAATAAATTTTCATTCCAATATTTTTTAGTGCCTACTGTGGGGCCCATATTTTCAATAATTTTACAACTCACATTTTGATATATTGGTCCATATGAATTTGTCATCGACCTAAAGAACAATCCATCAAATTGAGCTAGACTTAGAATAGTCTACATAGATATTATTTTGCACATTAAACAACTCACCTGGGAATTTGACAAAGTTTATTTTACTCAATTTCAGGTTATCCTACATGTAGAAATAATTTTTATAAGAAGAGAAGCTCGTAGAGTTTGTTTGGCAGCTCAAAATCAGTGAATTCACATATGACCATTTCATCCCTTTAAAATCTTGATTATCAACCTAGTTTAGATTGGGTAGAGTCAACAGAAGAAGATATTGCTTCAAGGCTTCAAAAATTGGCCTGGGATAATAAAAAATATTTTACTCAATTTGACACTATTACTGTAGTAATCAACACTAAATAAGATCATGAAAGCATTGCTATAAAAATGCTAAAATAAATTCTAGATGACAAGTAGGAGACAAACACAAAGAACAATTCATATCACTACCCAAAGACTTTTTTGTAGCTAGAATTTATTTCCATGACCTTCCAAACACCTCAAACTCTAGTTCTTCAACCTAATCTTGATTGGTTGAGTCAAATCCAAGAAGATATTTCTTCTGACTTGAGAAAATTCACTTGGGATAATAGGACTAGTTCAAAACATTTTCATAGAGCTATTAAAATTCTAGAAGAAGAAGAAGATCAAATTGTTTTGGCACGAAGAGCAAAAACAATACTTATGTTAAGACCACAACAAAGAATGCCAGGTCAAAGAGACATTCAAATTCAATATGCACCTCAATGATAATAATTTTCTCTAAAACTAGCATAAAAGAGATTCACTATATCCAATAAGTCAAAAGGTGAAGTTGACCCTTTTTATTAGTTACATGAATATTCCAATTTCAAATTGAGTCCTGAATGTCAAAGAAAATTTAAAAGAATAAATAGTCTTCCTTCAACTCCTAATAAAAATAAATAATTGAAATGAGTTAAATTAACAAGCTAAGCTATTATTCTATCAAGAATTTTTGTTCTATTATAAGTAGTCTTTCAAACCATGGCAGTACCATGGGAAATTGTTATTGGCCCATTGGCTCTAGAGCAATTACATGATATTCAAAAAGGGTTAAAAAAGAATTTTCCAAAGTTATTTGGTGATGGAAAACAACATCCGGATGAACACCTTATTGTTTTCAATGTTGCATGTGGTATTTTGGGTGTCAAGCATGAAGATGTTATCATCAGGTTGTTCATTAAAATAATTCATGATAAAGATGCAACTTGGTTTTACCACCTTGCTCTAGAATCTATTATTAAAATATTATGATAACTAAATTTGAAAATAGCTTTAATTCAACAATATATTCTCATGCATTTATTGCTCAACTCACATAGATGATAAAGGAGATTTATGAGCCTATGAGAGATATTTTTATCAAATTCAACAAGTTGTTAAATAGAATACTAACTATGATAAGACCAACAAATGAAAATAAGAAATGTCTTTTTTATCAAATCTCAATTGGCTAAAGTAAGTTATCAATTGAGGAGAGTTAGAGTAGAAGATTTATAGCTAGTTATTTGTGTCAAAGATGACATGATAATGTTTAGAAAAATAAAAAAAGAACCTTCAAAGGTAAAGCTCAAAGTTTAGGACAGTCATTAACTAAAAAACTTTTGAAAAAAATGGAAAATGACATAACGAATTTGAAAAAGCTATTACCATATAAAATTATCAATGCTCCTTACCAAGACATTACAAGGAGAGACTATATTCCTTTTAAAAGAGATCATCCTAGATTACAAGTTTCTTAGCTAAAACTTGCACTTGAATCTCCTCATCAAAAAAATAGTAATCCACCTATAAATGTTGTCCTAGAAACAAAAGAGATATTTGGATATGAAGAGGTTGAAGAGGAAAATGAATTAAAAATGTAGATCTTCAAGAACGTGAAATTGAATAACCTGGTGGTGACTCTAGAAATGCATTTCTAGAATACAATTTAGAAGAAGATGATTATGAAGATAATGTTGGGGACATGAAAATTCAATTGTTCATAGTCTTCACAAGAGATTAAAACCAATATAAACACCAAAAAGATATTCAAGAAGAATCTATGGAAGTCATTATTTCATGAGGAACATCACCTCCTTTTTAGATGAAAGGAAAACAACCAATAGCTAAATCAGGTGAATCGTTTCCTATTACTACTATGATTTATCCAAAAACTACTTTTCCTATCAATAATGTCAATATATCTCATAATGTATAATGTTCTTCTTCTTGTTTGCCTACTTTTGATATAATTAAACATGTAAACAAGACTAAAATCCAAATTTCAAAAGAAAAATACTTTAGGACATATCCAGATCAACTAGATAGGCTAGTAGAATTTATCAAATGTAAAAATCCCACTCAAAATAAATCTAACACTAAATGGAGACTAGCCACACCACCTTCTTCAAATTCAATAAACTCTATGGCTATGGTGACTTCCAAATCAAATAAGTTTGATCCTTTCTGCATCTCTTTATTCCTTAAAGGATGTAAATTTAGAAACTACATCATTGATATAAGAGCCTCATATAATGTCATGCCTACAAAATTTGCTCATGCTCTTGGCCTAATTTGTACTAAAACCTTTGGACATTATTATTATATAAAGGCAAAAAAAATTATGCTCATTGGATAGATAGATGATGCACAAGTGGATTTGGCATCTTTTCCCCATTAAAAGTATTAAAATCAACGTTTTAGTCACAAACATTATATTAGCATATGGTATTCTTTAGGTATAAAGTTTTACAAATAATTGGGTGGTGAAATCCAATTGGATTTGTCACATGCCATGATCCTAGTCAAAAGGGTCAAACAATGCCTAGAACCTAAACTAAAAATAAAGTACAATGCTCAAAATGTTTGTGATCCCAGAATGGATATCTTATATGAAGATGAAGGTATAGGTAATTATTTATTTGTCATAAAAAGACATGGATATTCCAAAATCATAAAAGTCGATCCTAATGATATCTGGAGTCTAAAATTTGATGGCAGTTGTTCTTCAATATGAACTGGTGGAGGAATTATCTTGATATCCCCAAGGAAAAAATCTTTTTCCTTTTCTTATAAATTATAGTTTAAGTGCACTAACAACACATCAAAATATGAAGCAGAGTTGTTGGGACTACATATAGCAAAAGAAATGGGAATAAAAAACTTGAAGGCATTAGGTGATGAAAAATTGGTTATAAAACAAATAAAATGATAGTATCAAGTAAAAAATGACTATCTAAAACATTACAATAATAAATTTTGGGATAACATAGAAGCTTTTGATACATTTTACATTCAATCCATTTTGAGAGAAATTAATTCCAAAGTAGATGCACTTACAATATCAGCTTCCTTATAGATTTTACATTCTAAGATTGATAACGATAAGTATATAATTAAACTTGTTTATAGAACCAATGTACCATACAATTCATAGAATTGGTAGGTCTTTAATAATGATCAACATATTATTTATTTTCTTGAAAATGTTGATATTTTCATAAAATTATACTTTGAAGGCAGTGTTTCATCATACATGGAATCCTCTTCACAAATTTAGAAAGAAGATGTTGTTGAAGAATAAGATGAAGGAGTAATTAAATTGAATGGAAATAAGATTCCCAAAGGTTTTAGTCTCATTAGAATAAAATTTTGACAAACATGACATATTTATCAAAAATAAAATGCATAAAGATTCCCTCAATTCAACCAATTACGAGAAAGTAAATATTAGTACTGAAGAGAAACCCAGGTTGGTCAATATTGGCAAATGTCTCTCACTAGAGGAAAATAGAAAATTCATCAGTTTTCTTCAAAAATACATTGACATCCTTGCATATTTATATGAAGATGTCAATTCTTTACATTTTAAATAAATGCAATACATAGTCTCTCTAAAATTAGATGTCAATCCATTAATACAAAAGTAGAGGTAGTATAACCCCAAGATTGCAGGAACGATTTTCATAGAAATTCAAATGTTGAATGCACAAATCATTTTTCCTATTCATCATTTAACCTAGATTGATATCATATTGCAAGTTCCTAAAAATAATGGAAAAATCAGGATTTGTGTATACTTCAAAAATATGGATTAGGCGCCACTCAAGGATAGTTATCCATTACCCATCATGGATTAGGTTATCCAAAAAATTAAAGTTTCAAAAATGTTTTTGATGCTTGATGGTTTTTTAGGTTATAATCAGATTGAAGTTGATAGGGAAGATCAACATAAGACCACCTTCACAACCCCATAGAGAACTTTTGCTCATAGGTGAATGCAATTGAAATTGATAAATTTGAGAAATACATTTTAGAGGGTTTTGGATCTTAAATTAAAATATTTGAAGAACAAAACAATTGTGGTGTATATAGATGATCTAACAGTGTTTTTCAAAAAGAGAGAATATCATTATAACCACCTTAAAAAAGTATTTAAAAAATATCAATTACATGGTATTTATCTTAACCCTAAAAAATATGTTTTTAGTTTAACCAAAAGGAAATGTCTTAGGAAAATTATTTCAAAATAAGGAATAAATATTGATCCAAAAATATTTAAAGAAATTTAAAAATTGTCCCTACCAACTAGTAAACTAGGCGTTCATTCATTCTTTGGAAAATTGAACTTTTTGAGAACATTTATTTTCGATTTTGCATAATTTACAAAACATATTGGTGACATGATGAAAGTAAAACCTTTATTTAAATGGAAGAACATAGGAAAAGAGGCATTTGAAAATATACAAGTTGTTATTGCTCATGCACCAATTTTGGTTTATCTAGATTTCAAAAAGGAATTCATTATTTAAGGATTTTCATGATAAAGCATGTGGCAAACATTTTTCAGATAGAGTAACATTTTAAATTATATTAAGAGCTCATTATTATTAACTTACTCTTTTCTAAGACTCATATAAATAGGTTAAAAATGTGAAGCATGTTAGCAGTTCATGGGAAAACCAAAAATTTTAGCACTTTCTCTTCAAACAATGGTAATTGAGGAACCCTTTCAACAATGGGTTTGGATTTTGTTGGTTCACTCAATACTCATTCAAGCACATGACACATACATGTTCTCAATGCGATAAACTACTTCACCAAATGGGTATAAGTTATTCCAATCAAATAGATAACTTCATAAGTCATTTGTAACTTCATCAAAGAGAATATCTTGGTGTGATATAGAATTCCACAAAAGATAGTCACTGACAATGCTTTGAATTTTTATTCTACTAAGATGAGTGCATTTTATTATGGGTGGAAAAATTCATTGTCTCATTCATCCAATTATCATCCACAGGGGAATAGTCAGGCTGATTTAAGTAATAAAAACATGTTCACGATCATGCATAAGGTGGTTGATGAAAATCATAAGAAATAGCATAAAAATATATATGAAGCACTCTGGGAAGACCGTATAACACCAAATAAATCTATAGGGATGTCTCCCATCCAATTAATCTATGGAATCAATGCAATAATTCCTCTAAGTCTTGAATTACTCACTTTGTAGCTATCTAGAGCCATTAAGAATCCTGATTTAGAAATTTCATTGGATAAGAGGATTTTCTATTTGCAGTCATTAGAAGAAAAAAGGTCACAGGTAGTTGATAGAATCACATAACATCAACCCTGAGTGAGAGTCTTTATTTATGAAAAATCATAACGTAGAGACTTTCAAGTAGAAGATCTAGTTATTCTATGGGATAATCACTAAGAATCTAAAGGAGGTAATGTAAAATATACTCTCTCTAGATGGGTCCCTTGAAAATCAGACATTTCTATGGTGACAACACATATTACTTGGAAGATCATGATAGAAGTCATCTCCCATTGTCTTATAGTTGGAAACATCTTGAATACTTTTTTAGTTGAAAGTAGATAAGTCCTCTTCATGTAAGTATGTGTGTGTGTATATATATATATATATATATATATATATATGTTTTTAGCTTGTTTTCCTTTCCCTATCCTATTTTTTATCTATGTGTGCTCCTCTATTGTAAGATGATAGCCTATATATTGTCCCTCTCCATTCTATTTTGTGGTCTCCTCTTCTAACTATTTGTTAAGGTTTACTCTAAGGTTAAACAAGGCAGGTATCATTAGTATTATCAATTTTTTGAGTTAGATGTTTCTTCAGCTTCTAGAATCAACAAATTTTTATCAATCTCTTTAAGTAAATGAGCAATAAAAATTATAGTCTTCTTCAATAGGATCTAGGTAGATAATGCATGTTCATGTCTCATTTGATTGAGATTTGGATAACTGGCTGTCAGTTGTTCATATTTGGATATTTAAAATATATAGCATGGGATCTAGCTTGATAACATGTGTTCATGTATCATATAAATAAGATTGGCAAACTAGTTATCAGTTGGTTATATACTTTTTAGTGCAACATTTGAAAATTGGCTCTTTGCTCTGGTTTGATTTCTCCACTCACATTCTTGTAACCTTGCCATCTAGTATATCTCTTAGTTACATTTTTCTAGGGTTTAGAGTTTTTAGAGGCAAGTCATCAAAACCTTATCTTCATTTGATTATTTAATTTTTATTTCCTTCCACTCTATATGTAATTTTATTCACATTTTTGCTTAGGGTTTTATAATAAATGAAATCATGTTAAAAAAACTAACAAAACCTCAATTTTACCTCTATCACCCTAGTGTTTTCTTATAATTTCTCCCCCTCCATTTCCTCCTAGTTTTCATACTCCCTTCACATTTTCATTTTTATCCTCTCCTTGGTGGATCTCATAATAGGTGCAAATACCTTGTCAAATTCTACAAGGAATGAAGACACCCTATCAAATCTCGAGTAGTTTTTTTCACCATTATCAAAGTTTGATAGTTTTGCTTGAATTGCATTAGAAACCTTGGACCTAAATCCCTATGAACACCTAGTCAGGCTCCTTACCCCCTATAAGCACCTTATCAGGCTCCTTCACTTCTCAAGCACTTTTTTTGAAAATTAGGATTTCAATTAAATTTTTTGATTGGTTTTCTTGGTCAACTGCATTTCATTAGAGGTTCATACTCTGAGAAGTGGAATTTTTTTGTTTTCAAAATCCAATAATCCTATTAAAGGAACCCCTAAGAAAACTCCTTCGATGAAGGTTCTACAAGGAGAGGAGGAAACAAAGATGAAGTTTTTATTTCTAGGTGTCATCCCTCCATCAAGTCTAGAGTCTAATATTATAAATATAATAGACACTAATATAGATCATATAAATATGGAGGATTTATTAAATAATATAAATTTATTACACAAGATGTATTATGGCCAAAGTATTCATGATAATGGATTAGAAAACATAGCTACTTTTACAACCTTGGTGAAAAGTCCAGAATTGGTCCTAACCATAGCTGAGTATTATGATCCTAAAAAGAGATAATTATTAAATTATAAAGGATAAGTTATCATATATATATATATATATATATATATATATATATATATATATATATATATATATATATATATATATATATATAACATGTTGATAGGTTGTTGTAACTCCTAAAATGTTATCTATATGTGAACTTATCTCTTGATTCAACTCAATAGTTATTGGATGATAATAATAATCCTTGTGTGAAATGGGTAAATAAACAATGGGTCACTAAACCCAAACATTAAAAAAACCATACTCACAAAGAAAATTTCTATGTTCAAGTTCATAAATTAAGTAAATGATATGATCCCTCTTATGCATAGAGTATTTGGAAGCCCAAAGGTGAGATACTTTCAGAATTAGATGTACAAGTATATTTGGATCATTCATTAGAGCAAACAATAGATCAACTGAGGAGAGTTGATTAGTGATTCAATTCATAAACAACTAATAAAAGTCAAGATAAGTTTTAAAATTATATATGAGTTCATATTTGGTCTATGCAATTACTAGAAGAAGATTCTATGGTAGACTAAGTCAGGTGGGAAACATCAAGACCACCAATATATATGAATTCTACCCCCAGCTCACATTGAAAGAATGTGATCATCATTTTTATAAGGTGAATGATTCATTTATTCAGTGTGCGATTCAAATTTTTACAAGTGAACCCTATAATATAAGAATTTATGCAAAAACAATAATATAAATTTCTAGGTACGGAACTAGGTTCATTTAGTTCCAAACATTTTCTTACTTAAGCTTTTATGGATGTGAGCGATCACCTTACATACTACCTAGGTATGTTGATGAGAAATGAGCCTTAGTGGAATTATTAAGATAATTTTTTGGGACTCATGAATCCCTGGCTAGTAAACATAAAGTGAGAGTAAAATTTCCCATCTCCATTTGTAGATACACGTGCTCATCATTGGCTAAGGTAACAATAGTTGAATAAGAAATGGCATGTGTCACAATAAGACCTTTTGAAATCAAGGCTTCATTTTATATAAGAGGTTTGATGATAAATTCTTTGGGAGATTCATATCAACATATTCCTCATTTTTAAGAATATTGGATGGATTATGATGATGAGAAAGATGTGAGAATCATGGATTGTTCATGATTCACTTTGAAATACGTTGTTGATTATGGGATTGGAAATATACCTAAGCAAATAATTGATGATGAAGATACTATGGTACCTAGTTTGAAAATAGAAAAAATTAAATCATAACTAATTCTGAAGATTGATTGGAGCAAGAAAGAGTCAGTTTCTCTTATAGATAGAACTTAGGGTATTATTGAAAGAAAATTATAATTTTTGAAAGTTAGAGGGGTAAATGTTGATCCAGAAGGCTTCCCACCACCACAAAAAATAGGAGATGAACTAGAGATTTTTTATAAACAACAAGCATAAGCCAAGACATCTTAGACAACCAAAAGTGAAAATATTCTTGAGACATAAGGAGAGACATAGAAATGAACTATCTCAATAACTACTTCAAATTCCATACCTCTCAAGTTTAAATTTAGAAGGTTAGGAAAGAAACCCTCTCTAATTACCTCTATTATTGAAGATGCCCCACTTGATAGTTTTGTTCCACCCCAAATATTGGTAACAAATACTACATAGTAATTTATTATGTGTGACTCCTCATTGCTACCAACATCCTTAGTACAACCTAATTACTCTTTATCTCTTCATCCCCCACCAAATCCTAAATTAACCATTGAGCCTTCACAAAAAACCCCAACTTGTTTGGTTGAAGAAGAAAAGGATGAAATGGTATCAAATGAGGTTTAACCTCTAGATAATATACTTCCCTCTCTTGATAATTCCACAAAAATGAGTCAATAAATCCAAATGTAACAATCTCTTGTCAATGTTGAGGTTCCAAATTGGCTTGATGAATTAGTGAAGAAAAGGAATAAGGTTGTGGAACCACACGAAATTGAATTTAGTGAAATAACCTCTATTCCTCCATGGGTATTCAAGAAACCCAATTTTTTTATAAGAATAATCAAAGAAAAAGGGAAAGATGTGTAGAAGTGTTTTTCATCCTACAAATAAAGACAAGGATAGTGTGGACATTTCAAATTATCAAATAAAAAAGATACATTTTGGAAATCCCACAAGAGAAGGAATGAAGTAACATGTCCAAATTGCTATTATAACTTTGTTTGAGAATATGGATCATGATAAATTGACCAAGGATAAAGTTAAATAATTAACAATAGTAGTTCATAAATTAATTAAGCTAGTTTAATCTTCTTCTACAAATGTTCATCAAATTTAAGATATTGATACTTTGAATGTAGTAGAGGAAATTGAACTATGGGCTAGTCAACAAAAGATTGGTTTAAAGAAATTTTAAACTTAAAATTAAATCCATTTACACTACAAAGGATCTGTATTTTGAGATCCAATCCAAATATGATGATTCACCAAAAATAGGAGATAAATATAATAAGTAGGTGCAAAAATGGGAAGAACTGCTCCTTCAGTTGAAAGAGTTTTATAGAGTTGATTCAAAGAATCTCATTCAAGCAAAAGTAATTGAGAAAATTGAAACCCTGTATCTCACTGAATTTCTTGGATATATTTGATTCAAAATTCATATAATAAAAAAATGTATCAATAAATTTTTCAATTCCAAACCTATGGTGGGAGACGTTATTCTTGAGATAATTGGAGCACTTGAGAAATTGAATTGCATAATCATTGATGATGATAGAAAAGTATTCTCTTCAAATGTTTTTACTAATCAGTTTAATAAGAGCATTAAAGAGAGTCTAACACCTATGTCAGCTTTTATTTTTGGATCAATTCATCAGTTGGTCAAATATTAGTTTAGTTTTGATAATATCAATGCAAGAGTGAAGAAACATCATGCCTTGACTAAAAAAATGGTAGAGCTACATTACGATGCATAGATAGATTTCACATATTTAGATGGCCCTAATGAGGAGAACATTCTCAATATAATATAGAGATTTGGAAAATATCAAAATGAGAAGAATAAGATCCAACCATAGAAAGAAGTCCCCATTATCCTTAGTGAAGAAGTGGATTGATTTTTTAGACACTTTTCTCAAAGTTCTTAACTTAGTGTTTTCAAATCATATTATGTATTTATGATTTATACATTGTATCTCATGTAATTGTAATAAGGTCTATTACAGTTTTTTAAGTCATGTAAATTTTCTAATGTAATTTTTCAAGTTGTAAAAATACTAAAGTAGTTTTTCATGTTGGGAAAATTTCTCAACACATTTTTACAAGTCTTCAAATGTGTAAAATAATTAATGTCTTTTTACAAGTCCCTAATATGCAAAAAAGGTGGTCATGCATTGTAACCACCCAGTTCAAACTATAAATATGAGTTACGAACTCATTTTTAGGGGTTAATAGTTAAGAAATTTTAAGCAAACTTCTGTAAGTTAAAATTGCATTTGTATTCTCTCGAAGATCAATATGAAGGATATCTTTTGCAAACTTTGTGTTCAAATATTTCTATGAAAATAATGTATGTATTTACTATTTGCATGTATTTGAATCTTTATCTTTATAATGTTATCAAAGTTATTATAAACTAGTCAGTGACCATAAAAATCTCATTATAACATTTCTTTTTGAATCTATACTTATTATTTTCATTTTTTTAGAATCTTGGTGGAGCTAAGAAGTAAACTCTTTACTTTTTAACAAGGAAATATAGAAGGACCGTTATTTTCTATTACCAGGTACATTATTGTTTTGATGTATGTTATGCATTTTTATAAATGTATTTATGTTTTTCATGTCCATTGAATGAAAGAGTTTTTAAATCTAAAAACTCAATACTAAATCCTTTCATGTCTTTCATGTCTAGTTGTGTTATCTTTTCTATCTTTGCAAAGCATTTTCCTCCCATAAACCTCTCTATCACCTTTTCCTTTGTCCAAACTTTTCATACTTTCAGGTTAAAATTACAACCCTAATAAAATACAATTTTGTTGTAAATATTTTACTTTGTTGCACCATTTTGGTTTTCAATAAAGGTATCTCTACCTGATAATAGGAGAGGGACTTAGTCCCATGACTGTTGACAAGAAACATTAATTTGTCCCTCAACACATTTTCATGCCAACATATATATCTTTATTTCAAGATTTGTTATTCAAAATGGAATTTCTTCTTTGTTCATTTTAAATTGTCTATATACATAGTTCACACTATAAATTCATTCATGGTGAATATTGTTCAATACTACAACTTAATAGCAATGGGAGAGTTGATAACTAAAAGAATAGGAGAGACCATGATTGCCAAGATATTAATCTTGACATTTTAGGTGGAAGGTTTAAGTAGGAGGAATGGATCAACCCATAATATGTATGTGAAACATTTTGTATTCTCACAAGGTATTTGAACACTATGATAAGACAAAAAGTTAAATTATTTGATAATTGAGGGACTACCACCTAAAAAGTCATCAATAATATTTTTATGAGTACAGGGACCCTTAAGAAAAGGGTATTGTATTTGCTAAATGAGATTAATCGCATCCAAAATAAAAAACTAAAATTGGAAAATAGTCATTATCTAAAGTTTAATAAATATCTAGAGGAAAATTTATTCTCCTTAAATAATTGAACAAAAACAATGAACGAGAAAATAATATAATTCAAAAAGAAATAAATATAATTTAACTAATTGTTCATGCCTATTGGAAATGGAAGGGTATGGAGGAAATCCCCTAGGTTCCTTGGGTGCCTAAAAGGCTCAAAATTCCTTATCAATTCTTGATTCTCAATGTGCCAAAAGGATCAAATAGGTCTACAATTCTTTGATTAACTTCAAGATATGAAAGTACCGATAGGGTCGTATAAGTGTTTAAATGGCAAGGAAAAATGGATTTGATAAGGTCATATAAGTGTTTAAATGGTGAGGAAAAGTGTTTCAATGTAGTTTTAGCTGGTCATTAAGGTAACATTTGTATCTTTAGATGTTATAGATTTTTTATATGAAATGTGATTTATATTAGAGGAATAGGAACTTATAATCACACCCATTATGTTTAGTATTTGAGAAAGAAACTACAAACCAAAAAAAAATAAATTTCACAAAATCATTCTACAAAATTATGGTATATGAGGCGTATGACCACAAACAATGGTTTATAACTATGATCTAGGAATTTGACTCAAGAGAGGATGGTTGGTATGGTGTTAGCTCCAAAATGAAAACAATAAACATACTAATAACATAACATCTCTAGGCCTAGACACTAGGGAGAGCTTAGTTAACAAAAGCAAATGACAAGCACAACTAAAAAGCAAGGGATCAAATACAAGAGTTCCTTCACCTTCCTTGGATGTTCCAAATGCCTTTGTAGTGGTGTCTTACTTGGCTTGTGCTCATAAAGTCCTTGGCAATGGAAGCTTGGCTACCTCCATCTCTCCTTAGCACTTTTGGCTTGGATTGGAATAAATTTGGCATTATAACACTAGTTTCTTGAAGCTTTTGGAACCAATTTAGCATTATAACTTTGCATCAAAAAATCTTAGAAATGATGTTGTGAGGCCTCTTATTTATAGATTTTTGGATTTGATCAGAACCAACCTGAACCATCCATCTCAAGATTCAGATGTGTGGTTGAGGATTAATTCAATTTTTGGAATTAAGTTTTTAATTATCCTCATCATGGCATTGGAAGAAGGGTCAATTAAGAGGTATGGATGGCATCATGGAAGGCATTAATGAGGCATGGGAGGCATGAAACTTGATATTTATGGCATTTATGGCCAAAGGATGTCTTCTCAAGAAATGAGGTCACTTGATGATGTGGATATTCAATATTCATTTCCAAAAACAAGTATTTAAAAAGTTTCCATGGATTTATTAATTATGCCTTGATATGGGTCAATTAGCTCTTAAGCATGATTAAGCACTTTATGCACAAATTACTCAATTTGATTAGAATGCCTTGTTATTGGTTCTAAATTTGACTGGATTGGAATTTGAAGGCAATGTCAGAGGTGTTGGAACTATATTCCCATTTATGATGTTGTAAACAATAAATAATAAAGGCACGTGTCTTTTGCAAAAGATTTGATAGGGAAGAGTAATCCAGAGCACCCAGGTGTAAATTTGGCATTTTGACTCGAAATTAAATGATCAAAGTTAGTTGGCCCATAAATTTAATTGCCCCATTTAGGGATACTTTAACCAAAATTGGTACTTGAATATGTCATTTTTACATCATTTAGTGTGTTTTAGTATTCTTAGGCTAAATTGTGCATTTTGGGTCAAAATTGGCCAAAAGCTTGATTAGAGGTTATATGTGGCTAGATTTAGGTGTCTACAGTTTGCCCCTATTTGGGAAGTCATTGTAAGATATAAGCATAGTAACATATTCTCAAATAATGAAAGTTCATGTATGCCTACAACTATAATGATGATAAACTAACTATATGATGCCCCCTGGAGGGAATGGTCGGCACAAGCAGGTCAGCAAATGGTCCCTTGAAAAGAAGCAAAATGAGGGGACCAAAGAAAGGAAATATGATGGGGTGAAAACACAATGATTTTGAAAAATTAGTCAAAATCACTAAGAATGTAAGTGGGATGGTGCATAATGGTTTGCCCAAAGGCAGTTATAACATTATGCCTTGATAGTGGCAACATGGTATTATAACACAATGATTTGCCCAAAATTAGTTATAATCATTGAGAAGATGGATCTACCCTAGTTGGGATAAACAAATAATATAATAACATTCTCCTGTATAGGCAGAAAAAGTAAAGTGGTGACAACACAATGATTTACCCAAGGTGGAAATAATCACTGAGAAATGTAGGTGGGATGGTGTGCAATGATTTTCCCATAGGTGGTTATAATCATTAGAACTTGATTATGGAAAACATGATAAACTTGGTTGAGGATAATGATAAGTTAACATAGAGGGTAATGATGAATTGGAACAACCTACTAGTAGGGAGGTGCTCATCCAAACTGATAAAGGTTAAAATTCTTTCATGGTTAATTACTATATTTTGGAAATGATTGGGATTGAATCAAGATGTCAGTGCTGAAGAGATGCTACCATTTTTGAATAGACTTCTTGAAGCTGAGGTTTGTTGTAGCACATGTCGGTAGGCATCATGGTATGACATCATGAGGACTTGGTTGAAATATCCATAGAGACTGACTACCAAAATCCAATACTCAATAGAAAATAATGCACCAATAATAGAAACCATGATGATAATGTAAACATATGAATATGGATGGATTTGAGTATAAGTGTGGACAAGTAATCACCCAATGAACACATATAACTAAATCAAGGTAATAGTGCTGAAAGCAAAAAAATAGACAGACAAACAAACAAAATAAGTAGAAATAAACAAAAATAATAATGCAATAGAAACCCTATAAACATTGCCCCTAGGAAATAGGTGAACAAAATGGGGAATAGAAGAAAAGGAAGTGGGTGGCCGAGCTATCTACATATGCACTAGGTAAGTGGGCATTCTTACATGGTTCTATGGATATAATATTCAATAAAAAACTTCAGACCAAATGTAGTTCTCCTAGGGAATGGGAAGAAAATTATAACTGATGAAAACAAACATAATGGATGTAATATAAGAATAGGAATAGTCTTAAAAAATTATAAGTGCATGATATAAAAGGCCAAAAAAGGATGAGAAAACTAAATGACAAGTGTTTTGTGTGTAACTTAGTAAGGGTTCCCAGAATCCTTAAGGCAAAGAAGTGGTCAATGTTTTTATTCTTTTATAATGATTTTTCAAATGTTTTTGGAAGTGTTTTGGAGTGTCTTAAGTCAATCAAGAATGATAAGACCATAAATGGTTCAATCTTACAAAATGGCAAGAGTGTGGCTAAGGTTGCTCGTAAAATGGTGAGAGCATGGTTAGGTTGATCATAAAATGGTGAGAGCATGGGAAAAAGGGTGACTAAGATGACCTAAATAAGTATCAAGTGCTACCTACATAGTCTCAAAGTAAGACCTCAAGTCACTGTAGTTCTACCCTTACAATGGAGGAACTCGACTAATGTAATAGTCAATTCAAACAAAATAGGCACAATTGGTAAAATGGCACAATGTGGCATAGGAAGTGGCAAGTTGGTACGTCAAGGTTTAATGTTTCCCCTAGTTTTCCCATAGGAGGTTATAAATAGGACATAATGGCATAGATCAAAGGTACTAATTTTCCCAAAGGTGCCTATAATTAGTAGCAAGACCAGTGGTAAGAAAGAATAACAAATGAAGGATGCAACTATCGAAACTTATCACACTGTCCCAAAATATGAAACTTCTATCACATTATATTCTTGAACAAACTAATGAACTGATCAAATACCTCGATGCTGAAACTACATAATGAATGATAAAAAACCAAGGTCAAATGGGCTAGGTTTTTAGAACACACTAGGTCAATACGTTAGAAATAGAAATTGGATATGACAAAGAGGATGGATAAGAATGGTATTTATACAAAGAAGAATAGTGACAAAATGGCATAACTGAAATGGTCCTTACAAATAATACAACTTACACTTAAGCATAGTAACACTTGAGATGAATAATATTCATCAACTCTAGAAGTTCCTCTCCATCTGATGTGGCAAGCCTATATGCTCCTGATCCATAATCTATAATGATGATGAAAGGCCCTATCCAATTTGGTTTGAATTTCCCCTTATGTTTCTTCTCGATCGTGGTATTATTTTGGTTTTATTTAAGAATAAGATCAAGTTCAAATGTTCTATAATTAACATGCTAATTATAATGGCCTTTGAGTCAATTTTGATATGCTTGAAGATTGTTGAGTGTGGCTATGTTTTCTCATCCAGTAGGTCTATCTCTTACAGATGAGATACTCGACAGTCATGATCATCCATGACATGCTTGAAAGAGATGCATAGTGAAGGCAATTTGACCTCAATGGGAAGGATGGCTTCAGTACCATAAACAAGTGAGTATGGAGTGGCTCCTATGGGTGTATGATGATTGGTAAGGTATGCCCAAAGGGTATGGAATATTTGGAGGTGCCAGTCATGACCAACATCATTAACAATATTTTTGAGAATATTGATAAAGGTTTTATTAGATACCTCAGCTTGGTCATTACCTTGAGGGTAATATGCTGTAGAAAAGTGTTGTGTGATGTTGTATTCAATACATAGCTAGTCTACATCTTTATTCTTGAATGATCCTCCATTATGATATATAATTTCAGAGGGAATATCATAGTGATAGATGAGGTGGTTAAAGATGAATTTGGAAATTTGCTTTCTAGTCACATAAGTGAGGGGTATAACTTCAACCCACTTAGTGAAATATTTGGTGGTGCTAAGGATATGTTTATGGATATCATATGAAGTGGGGTTAATCTTTCCAATGAGGTCAAGTTCCCATGTAGAAAATCACCATGGTATCAACATCAATTTTAGAGTTTTTGCTAGGGCATAAATTAGATTAGCATGTTGTTGACATTTGTCACACTTTTTTACATATGCAATGACATATTCATCCATTGTGGACCAATAATAACTAGTACGCAAGATTTTTTTGGATAGGACTACCTAGTTAGAATGGGCTCCACATACTCCTTCATGAATTTATCTTAACACTAATGTAGAATATATCAAAGTTAAATAATGAAGCATAGTTCCATCAAAACTACAACAATAAAGGGTGGATCCAAGTAGAGTATAATGAGCATAATGATGAATGAAGGCTTTGGTTTATTTTTGAGATAGGTTAGGTGGTAGAATTTGGTCATGAAAGTGGTTGTAAAGGTCTGAGTACCAGATAGAATTAGGACCAATAATATCATAAATCATGGCAACAATTGAAGGTTCATAAGCTAGTGCTAAAAAATTCTCAATGAGGAACTAATATACTCTAGCTTTATCTATTTGGTGAATTAGAGAGACAATGATAGCCATGGCATCTACAGTTCTATTTCCAACCCTTGGTATGTACTCAAATTGAATTTTGGCAATTTGTTGCTTAAGAGTGTTGACCATGGCTTTATATGGAACTAGATTGCCATATTTGGTATAAAAAATGATATGTGACTTGATTGATGATTAAATAAGAATCACCATAAACTTGAAGATGAGATATATTCCACTACACTACTTGTCAAAGTCCTATAACAAGTGTTTTATATTTAGCCATGTTGCTTGTACAAGGAAAGCTGATTTTAAATGACTTAGGAATTAGATCTCCTTGTGGTGTAATAAAATATAGGCCTACCCCTGATCCATGTGCAATAAATGAACCATCAAAATAAAACTTCTAAGGCTACTCCTCAAGGGGTGTGTCAATGATGGTCATTATGGATTCATCAAGAAATTGAAATGTGAGTGGCTGTGTGTCCATGAGAGGTGCTTCAACAAGTTGATCTACAAGAACTTGTCCTTTGATTGCCTTATGATTGACACACTCTATGTCAAACTCATTGAGAAGCATGATCCATTTAGCCATTTTACCTTACAAAGCTATTTTTGATAGTAGATACTTGAGTGGATCTACTTTTGAAATGACCATGGTCTTATTATTCAACATGTAATGGCATCATTTCTGAGCTTTGAAAACCATGGTAAAACAAGATTTTTCAATAGGTGCATAGTTATGTTCATATGTAACCAAAGTATGGCTTAATTAGTATACAACATGCTCTTTTTTATTGCCATCGTGTTGAGCCAAGAGTGCCCCCAGAGCATGTTCAGTAGCTGATAGGTATAACAAGAATGGCTTTCCTAGCATAAGAGGTAATAAAATAGGTGGATTAATAAGATAGTCTTTGAGCTATTAAAATTTTTTTTGGCACTAATCATCCCAATGAAATGTAACTCCCTTCTTCAAAAGGTGTGTGAATAGATGGCACTTGTCTGCTAGCTGAGAGATGAAGCATCAGATTGACTAGATCTCACCCTATAAACTATGGAGTTGTCTTAAATTAGTTAATGGTGGCATCTTGGTTATATCATGGACTTTGAATGTATTGAATTCAATACCTCTATGAGACACAATGAAGCCAAGTAGTTTGCCTGAAGTTACATCAAACACACACTTCTTTGGATTGAGTCTATACTCTCATAATATTTTAAATATTTGATGCAACACTGCTGGATGATTGGCCCTAGTTTTGGATTTTCCTAATATGTCATTGACATAGTCTTTAACAATATCATGCATCATATCATGGAATATGATAGTCATATCCCTTTGATATGTAGCTCTAGCATTCTTAAGGCCAAATGGAATTACATGATAACAAAATGTTCCCCATGGAGTGGTGAATGATATTTTATGTTGATCTTTTGGTGCTATTTTGATCTGATTATATCTTGAAAATCCATCCATGAGTAAAATCATTTCATAACCAACTGTGGAGTCGATGATCATGTCAATATTAGGCAAGGGAAAATCATCTTTAGCACAAGCTTTGTTTATGTCTCAAAAATCAATACAAATTTTGATCTCTTCAATCTTTTTACTAACAAGTACCACATTAGAGACCCATTTTGAGTAATCAATAGATCAAATACATCCTACTTATAAGAGTTTTCCCAACTCTTTCTTTACTAATATAGTAATGGAAGGATGCATCTTACATAGATTTTTTTGACTAGTTTGGCATCAGGATTAACCACAAGGTGGTGCAGAACCAAGGTGGGGTCCAAACTTGACATGTTAGAATAGGCCCATACAAAGATATTTATAAATTCTCTCAATAGAGCTGTAAAGACATCATGTTCTTCCTTAGTGAGGGATGTGCATAGTTTTTTCTATTTTAGGTCTGATAGAGTCCTAATATTTACCTCTATTATATCTTCAATTAGAAGGGTTGAACCATCTTCTAGGATAGTAGGTAATGACTTGAATTATTGAATCATGTCAGGGTCCTCTGTTAGGACTTGCTCTTCAATCTCTCCTAGGCAAGATGAATCTGAGTCCCCTAATGGGAAATCTAGCCATATAATAAATAATGTTAGAAATTCTTATAGAATTTGATCAAATACTTATTTTTTCTCAAAGTTGAACTCAGATCCATAAGCAAGTTCATTGTTGGTGGTATCTTAGTCTAAATTCAAAGAAGAATGAACACCCCCATCTAATGGCACCTAAAATAGGTTTTCACCACTAGACTAGACTTTATCTTTACTTTTTCCTTGGTCCAAAAGTGTCTCAAAGAGGTTTTCACTTTTGGACCTCAATGTTTTATTTATTTGTTTTTGGCTAAAGGTGTTCACTCACTCTCCAAAATAGGCTACAAGATCCAAGGTGATATAGAATCTTGATTTTTGATCTCCCAACAGAATGTTGTCTCTAAGGCTCAAAAAGTCACAAAATGCCTCATCATTTTAGAACTCATCAATCTATAGATTGGATTCTTGTTGGTCCCAATCTATCAGTTGGGGATAATATAATGGTAATGGTTTGTGATGAATGGATAGGTTAAGGGTATAAATGGCATTGTTATCAAATAGATTGCTTTTATCTAGGTTATCAAAGGTGAGGTTATGATCAGACTCTATTTCACTATCAACATCATCATCACTAGTCACTAGTGATGGAGTTTGAATAAGATATGTGGGGTCACCCCTAGGCAGTTTAAATTCAAGTCCATAAGGTCCTTCATACTTATTCATGTAAATTGGCTTGATGGTCCCTTACTTATTTGGTCTGAGGCCTCTTCCTTCATAATTGTAACACTCCATGATCCTATTGGGAATAAGATACTTGGAAATTTTGTAACAATCAGCTTGGTCATAATTGTATAACCATGAATCATCTCCTTCAAGAGGGTCAAGTCCTAGGCAAAATGTTGGTACAAATGTGATATGTCCCTTATATTTGTTATTTTATTGCCAATGCATACGTGGGTTGAATTTAGGTCACCCAAAGGATTTTGGATTCTAAGGAATATTGGAAATATGAAATGTATCATGGGTCACATACTCTCCTGGTCCATTATTTGAAATGGTGAAGTGATTAGAAGCTTCAGGAGGTGGCATGTAGGATAATTTGACCAAGGTATGATGGAGATACTTGTTGGGGTATATTGGCTTGGTTGGGGAATGGACCAAGAATATGCATATGTGGATTAGGATGTACTTGAAATTTTACATTTAGTTACATGATATTCTAATTTGGTTGGTGATAAAGGTTTGAATTGGAGGATTTTATGGTTGGAATGGAGGGATATAAATATACTATGCTTGCTGTGGTTGAAAAGGGACATGCTGCCAATTAATCAAACCTTACTGTTGGATGGGAACTTGTGGTCCAAGTCCTTATCTCTAGATTTGTGGCACATTTTGAACCAACGGTTATCTAGTATGTACTTGAGAAACATGGGACCTCCTTGTTGCATAAATCTGTATGAGAAATTGAAAACAAGTTGTAGATTCAACATCTATCATTGACCATTATTTGTGCATTGTTGACTAGTCACTACTTGGTTTTGAATTGGCATATTAGTTTGTGACTGAAGAGGTATGTTTGTCATTACCTAGCAAGGTGTAATATTAGTTTTCGATAATTGAGGTGGTAATGTATTTATCCTTTGTTGTGTTGATATACTAGGTTGTGTTTGTTGTTGTGGAATACTACTTGTTACTTGTTGAAGAGGAGTAGGATTCATCATATTTTGTCATTGAGGTGTGACATTAGCCATTGTTTGATTACCTAATCTTGCAGGTTATACACTTAAGGAAGTAGTTGGTTGAGGCTGGGGTACAAAAACTCATATTCCTTGGTATGATGATCTGCTCATGGGATTAACTATAGGCACATGTTGGCTAGTTGTGTGTGCGTTAGTACCACTTTGATCAAGATTGGACACTATTTTCACATTGTTCACTATCTTTGGCTCACTATTCAGTGTAGAAGCCAAAGACACTTCTTCAATAACTGGCCTATGCATCAAGTTATTTATCAAAATGGTTTGAACAAATGGGTTAGAACTCAAATTTTCTTGTCTAGTTAATTCCATCAACACTCCTATTGAATGTACTAGGTCAATGAGGGGCTTACTCACCATGTTCATCTGATTGAAATCACGTGCTAAATTCAAGTAGGTTTGGTATGCTATTTGCATTTGGTTAAAGTGATCTTCCATGATGTTTTTTCCTTGATTGGATAAATTGGGGTCTTGAAACATTGTTTGGACTATAGCCATAAGATTGCTAGAAAAAGCCTATTGATTGTAAATGATATTGTAGGGCACTCTTACTAGACTTGGTAAATTTTCATGTAGGAATTATGATATAAAATTGGCCCCTACCTCTGTGTCTCTAACCAAAATCTTATCTTTGTTCTCTAAAAAATGTTTCTCAAACAAAAATGGATCATATGTGGAAGTTGTATCAGTAGAATATAACTGTTGAATAACTAGCTCATCCACTACAGGTATTGTAGCTAGGTATTGCACGGTTTGCTCTTGGTCATGTTCTGAATAAGGTGGTATGTTAACCAAATAATTATCCAACAGATCTTGACTTTGTGCCCCTGATTGAGTAGGATAAGAATCCATTTGATAAGCAATATTATCCATATAGGGATCTTATACCATTTATTCCTATGCAACTACATTACTAATCCCTGGGTTAAACATGAGTCCACTATGAGTGTAGGAATACATGTTGGGATCCAAAGTCAATGTTTTATGATAAAAGTTCAAAGATTTCTATAAAATCTAAAAATAAACAATGTATAAAACAGATGATGTTCCACTTGGTCTAGATTTGTCAAAAAGATCAAAAGGTTTATGCAAATATTTGTGGGGAAACAAGCTAGCATGAAATATCTAACATTTCACTATTCACATAAAGATAAGCAAGTTAATGGACTAAAAAATTAAAATGCCAAACTCTAAGGTTAAAGTGTTTCAAATCAGTCTAATATAATAATTTAAAAGTTGCTAGGTCTTTTAGCCAAACACAGTGTCAAAAGCTAGGCTCAAACAAGGCATGTGTTAGGACTCTTGGTCAAACGACATCAAAAACTAGACTTTGACAATAGATGAAAGTTTTAATGTAACAGATTTGAAACACTTCTAACAAACACTAGGCATTCAATTCTTGGTCATGAACTTGATCAACTAGGTATAAGGTATGAAACAAAAGGCACTTTAGTAATAGTTTACTTTCTTCACAAAAAATGGTATAAAACTTTGTTCCTTTGACAAACGAGCTAAATAAAGGTGAACAATATAACTATGTTTTAGACAAAGGATCACAAAAGTACACTTGAATTGATATGAAAATGTAGGAACAAATTTGGAAATCTATGCAAGAAGCTCTATGAAACAATATTCAAAATGTTTTGGGTAGCGTAACAACACTATACTACCCAAAAAGGTATGATAAAAAGGTTTGTTTCAAATATTCTCTAAGGCAAAGATGCTTTCCTAAAATTTTGTCAGCATAACATGACCTTTCCTAACTCAAAATATTGTGGTGTATAGAATTAAAGTACAAGTGTTAGCACAAAATGGCTTAAGTCTATCAAGTGATGATAATGATTATGAGTCTTAAATGACCTTCAACCCAAACTGGAAATTAAACCTAAGTTCCCTCAAGTTTAGTGAAAATAGTGAACCCACTTAAGACATCAACCCTATGAAATTGTAAAGGTGTAATTTTGAATCTAGATTATAAATGAAGGTTTTAAACAATGTTGATAAAGGTCTAGAATCAATTGGGCGGCATAACTACACCAAAGTGGATGATATGACTCTCAGTATTTTGTTGAACTTTGAACAAGGCAAATTGATGACCTCACATGAACAGCGTAATGCCTCTTTATTCAAAGGAAATTTTGGACTATGTGTTCGATTTTGGATTATTTGTTTACAACATGTTTTGACTCCAAATAAGACTTTAATCTAAGACAAGACCAACTAATTAATGGTCCTTAGATCCTAAACTCACAAGGTTACTTGTTATTGTTAGAATCCATAAATATACATCATTTGAGAGGATTTTCAGTGTTCATCCAAAACTAAATGCGCATTATATAGTAGGGCTTTTACACCCCATATTCTCTCAAATGATAGTACTATGACATGGACCTTGAGGCGCACCTTGCACCAATAATACTTTCATGGTAAGTGGGGATTTGTCTAAAATCTAACAAGTTTCCAAATGATCTAGGGGAATTAATTGCACAATGAATTTCATGCCAAACAATGCAAAACAAAAGCATGGATTTTGGGTTTGTATCACTTGGCTTATTGAAAAAAGGTCTAGTCCTTTTTTCAACCACTACATCCTACTATTTTCTTAGTGTAGTACAATGTCTAAAGTGCCACTACGTCCTGTGTGTAAATCTAAAAGATTCAAATGAAGTCAATGCCAGGAGATGAAACCCTAGGTGAAAGCTTCCCTAAAGAACTTGTGGAAGGTGATGAAGTTCCCCTCACAAGCCAAGATGCATAAATAAATAAATCATGAAAGTAAAAAGACTTTAGGGTCATTTTCAAGATCACCCAAACTTTGAGTATTTTTTGGGGAGTGCTTTAGATGAATTTCTTTCTAAGCCTTAGACTAGGCTACTTGCAATAGGAATGGCACTTTTGATTCCAAGGGTTCCCTATAGGGGAAAAATGAAAGAGCATACACACAACATTCCTCTTTTTTCCAAACAAAACCTAAGTAAACAACTATTAAAAAAAATTGACAAGTGTGTTCAAATTTTAAACCCAAATTAAATGTTTGGTGGTGTTCATATGACCCCTTGGTCTTAGTTACAAACTTTGAAAAAATTCACCAAAAACATCTAAAAATTATTTGTTAAACACCAAAACAAAGTTCATAATCAATTTTTAAGCATGCAAAGGTGATTTAAACATGTTTAAAGTAAATTTCAAACCTAGTCCTGCATAAAAATTGTTAGCATGTCCTTTAGCTTTGAAGATATTTTGAATTTGAAACAATAAACTTTGAAAACATAGCTCTTGGGTCTATGTTTTTTTCAAAAACATAGTGACCAACTAATGTCGGTTATGGCTAACCAAGATCTAACCAATGTCAATTTTGATGACCGATGTCAGTTAGGTTAGGTAACCAATGTTGGTATTTCTACTGATGTCGGTTATTATGTAAAAATTGTGGCAACTAAAAAAGGCAAAATAAAGTTAGAAAATCAATTTTCATGAGTTTTAAATGCTCAAATAAATATTTTAGAGTTGCAAAAGGATCTCCTTCAAGTGTGAGAAGTGTCCAGTCCCACCGAGCATGCCATTATGTGATTTAGGAATTTGACTCAAGAGAGGATGGTTAGTATGGTGTTAGTTCCAAAATGAAAACTAGATGAAATAACATACTAATAGCATAACATATCTAGGCCTAGACACTAGGGAGAGCTTTGTTAATAAAATCAAATGATAAGCACAAC
Organism: Torreya grandis; assembly: GCA_037957365.1. Classification (NCBI taxonomy): domain Eukaryota; kingdom Viridiplantae; phylum Streptophyta; class Pinopsida; order Cupressales; family Taxaceae; genus Torreya; species Torreya grandis. The sequence continues at coordinate 222,738 of JARHVA010009230.1, read as the reverse complement.
TAAAAATAAAGGAATTAAATACAAGAGTTCCTTCACCTTATTTGGATGCTCTAAATGCCTTTGTAGTGGTGGCTTGCTTAGCTTGTGCTCATGAAGTCCTTGGCAATAGAAGCTTCGCTACCTCCATCTCTCCTTGGAACCTTTGGCTTGTGGCTTAGCTTGGCTTGGAATCAATTTGGCATTATAACACAAGTTGATTGAAGCTTTTGGAACCAATTTTACATTATAAATTTGCATCAAAAAATCTTAGAAATGATGTTGTGAGTCCTTCTATTTATAGATTTTTAGATTTGATCATAATCAACCTGAACCATCCATCTCAAGATTGAGATGTGTGGTTGAGGATTAATTCAATTTTTGGAATTAAGTTTGTAATTATCCTCATCATGGAATTATAATAAGGGGAAATTAAGATGCATGTAGGGCATCATGGAAGGCATTGATGAGGCATGGGAAGCATGAATCCTGATAGTTATGGCATTTATGGCCTAGGGATGTCTTCCCAAGAAATGAGGTCACTTGATGATATAGATATTCAATATTCATTTCCAAAAAAAAATATTCAACAAGTTTCCATGGATTTATTAATTATGCCTTGTTTTGGGTTAATTAGTTCTTAAGCATGATTAAGCACTTTGTGCACAAAGTACTCAATTTGATCAGAATGCCCTATTATTGGTCTTAACTCTGATTGGATTGTAATTAGAAGGCAATTTCAGATGCATTAGAACTGTATTCTCATTTATCATTTTGCCAAAAAATAACAAAGTCACGTGTCTTGTGCAAAATATTTGATATGGAAGAGCAATCTAGAGCACCGAGGTGCAAATTTGGCATTTGGACTTGAAATGAACTGATCAAATTTAGTTGGCCTATAAATTGTATTACCCCATTTAGGGACACCCTAGCCAAAATGGGCACTTGAATATGTCAGTTTCACATCATTTAGTGTGTTTTAGTGTTTTTAGGCCAAATTGTGCATTTTGGATGGAAATTGGCCAAAACCCTAATTGGAGGTTATCGATGGCTAGATTTAGGTGTCTATAATAACCATACATATCTCAAGAAAATATATTCAATGTCATACTTTTTATAGGATGATCTTATTTAATACCAAACACCACATACATTTATAGTTATGCTTTGTGAAAACATATATTTTAATATCTAATATAGAGTGAGATCACTTAAAATAACCCCAATGTGGTGAATAAAAATTATTCCAAATGCATTTTTCTTCCTTAAGTATTGTAATAGGAACAAGAATAAAAATACCAAAATTATTATTGAAGTAAATTTTTTTATTATCAATATTTTATCTAAGGTTCCATGGGTTCAATTGAACTCTAAAATGTTTTAAAAAATATTTAAAAATGCATCCATACAATATTATATAAATAAAATCTAGGGATGGTTTATGTTAGACCTGCATTAGACTAAACAAAAATGAAAACTATGGGATATCACATGCAAAAATAAATGGAAGTTTGTCATGAAAATAAACCACATAATTAATAAGACCATGAATTATGGAATTATATAAATGAATAACTGAACTAATACATCACCAAAAACATTCCAATTTCCTCTTCTATGATGTGTCTTATGGGTGAGAAACCTTTGAGTCGACCACTAGACTAATATATGCATGCAGTTTGTTTCATGTAGAGCATAATGCTATGAGGCATAATTTTAGAAGAGCCACATGTATTTAATATATGTTTATAGTTTATTTAAATTGTAGTTGCATATATTTTTGACGTGGGAGCATGTGCATCATCATAAAGATGAAAAAAATATGATTTACACTGATGTAGTCATATAATATAGTTTGCCAATCATCACATTAAAATTGATCATCTGAGGTAGATGACAACATATAGTTGTAGTAAACATAAATTTACACATATTTATATTGTATTTCAGTATACACTTATATTCATAGTAATTCTAAGTATAAGCTATTAATTTTCCAAAGCATATACCCTGTTAATATACATTATGCTTTGGTATATGCTTATAATATTAATTAATTTGGTAATTTTCCAACCCTATTAGTATTCATTATATTTTAGATCTAAGATCCCTTCAAGGCAATCAATAATAAATTGGGAGAAAATATATGGGATTTAGAGTTTCTCTAAATAAATGGATTATTATTTATACCTACATATTTCAAATTATATTTGGGAAAACCCCTTGATAAAAAAAATATTTATGTGTATTATGCATGATGCATGAGAATAACTTATTGATTATGCAAAAAAGGCAATCAAATTTTGCACATGCCATGAGTATAGTAATTATATTAAGGGTTTGGGTCAAATGATTTCTTTCCATCCCAAACCTTCTTATCAGTCATGTTAGAGGGAAACTCTATGAAGTCCTTTTCAAATTGGTTTCTTGTTTAGGTAGGTCTTGGGCATCATATAACCATTTTTAATTATCCTAATAAGATACCACTGATGCTATTGATAGGGACACAATTATTGAATCTTCTAAACATCATGATGGTAAATTTAGTAGTATATACATTCCATAGTTAAAATGGTATTGAAACAATGATTTATGATTGTTGCATTGTATTTGGAGGGTCCGAGGAATGATAATTTTATTTCCATTGATATGTGAATATATTTTTTATAGCTTAAATAATGGTATAGAATTTTTTGGAGTATTATATTATCATGGAATCATATTCAAACCACTAGATTTAGTTCTTAAAGATTCTAGCGCTAGTCCTAAGACTTATTTGTTAATAGCCTCCCTTACTCTAGTATTACATTATAGAATTTGTGCCTTCTGGTGCCTTATAAATATGTACTTTATAGTGGTACTTTTGATTTCATTCTAATTTATACTCCTCATCCTAATGATTGATTTTATGACCTTAAAAGGTAAAAACACAGCTTCTATTTTTTTGTTTTGTTCTTATTATGGATCAAAACCTCTTAAAAAATATCTTGTTATCAATCCTAATGGCCTTTATGCAAGATAGAGTATGACCTTTTTGAATTGTATACTTTTTTATTAGGCTCAAATTACTAGATAGGTGTTGTACAATGAATATTTACTAGGTAAGAAAATTTTTCTAACATGAATGAATGCTTTGGTATATGCTTTTGGGCCTCCGCTTATATTATTCATTGCTTTCATAATTTTCCTACCATGTTAATATTCAAGGTATTTTGGTATACACTCATACACAGACTAAAATCACACTCATTTTCATAGTAATTAAGGAAATGATATTATATGTGTTATTGTTAATAGGTTTCATTATAGCATGATGGAATTCTCATTGCTTCTTATTGAAGAATTCTATCAAATAATTCACATGCCTTATTTACGAAGACATTTCATAAGATGTGGAAAACTAGAAGTTTAACTAAGATTCACACTAAGACAACTAAAATCAAAATATTTAAGATTTTAGAATACAACTAACCTAGAATCCAACTAAGACATAAAATCCATTTTGGAATACAACTAACATGTGAGGATATCTAGGTATATTGTGGAGTTATTATATTCATCTAATGCACAATAATAAACTCAGATTTGTATTCCTTTCCCTAAAATGCCACATTCATCAAATGGTTTATCCTTAATTGGGATCAAATTGAATGGAAATCCCCAAATACTTTGTATCTAATTTATTAAAAATATTTGTGATTATGTGTAGAGGGTTTGTGAAATGATGCATTCATAAGATATTGTGGGAGGCATGACAACATTGATAATAATACTAAAAATATGGTTTGAAAATTCAAATCATGAAATGAAAAGTGTGCCTGTTGTTTTGTCCATGTAGATCTGGCCACGTTAATGCTTTGATCCCATGTCCATGCTAGTACCTCCATGCCTTATAGTGAATTTATGCATGTTAGTTTGGTATAGATAATGGGAAACGTGACAATAATGACTTATAAAAGTATGGTGGGATCATAGGTGCCACTTCACCATATAGTGAGTATATATTGAGTTTATGTGTGTTGGTTAAGGTCATTCTACAATGTGAATGACCTATTATGTCAATGAGTTTTGATACAATAATATTTTTCAGTAATAAATTATAACAACATGGTGGTAATGAAATGGTGGTTAAATTCATTTTACTTATATATTGTATGTTGAAACATTGATATCTTTAGAAACCATGATTTAGTTTGTTAATATTGACTATCATTACGAGTAGTGACAAGGCTTGGTAACTGACTCATTAATTTTCTTTGTTGTTCAATTTTGATAAAAAATTAGAAATAATCTTGTGTAAAATCTATCTTGTTTTTAATGAATCTGTAAAAACATTTGATTCAAATTTTATGTATGTGTTGAAGGCACTCTATGAATACACACTGTACTCATGCGCCAAGATCATGATGGTTGAATAATTAATGTATTATCCATAAAATCTTCCCATAGTGTTTACATATTCAGAGGAATTGGAATATAATGAAGATTCAATTCTAGGGTAAGCAGGAAACTCAAAATGTGCCTCATCCATTATGTTCATTTCAAAATCCCCATTACTATAATAATTTTGGTTAATTTTTAAAACAAAATCAATCATGTTGTATAAACTAATGCTGATACTCAAATTGTATGGTTCTATGATGTATTATTTTAACTTACATTAGAATATCACTAGATTCAATGTATGATATGTTAAAATTTAATTCAATTATATCTAAATAGGGAGATCACTTTTGATGAGCTTACTATTGATAAAGAAGTTAATATTGGCTTGCTAGAAGTAAGACAAGCTACAATAGACTAAAATAGAGAAATTAGGATCTTCAATTTTGTTGTGATCTAATTATAGAATCTATGTGACTATAATTTGAGGATTTATGTGATTTAGTGAAAGGCTTATAGCTGAAATTAAAATTCAAATTTTCCTACCTTTTTCATTTACCATACATTTGACAACTAGAATTTCATATGGGACAATTAAATTGTCTACTAATCAATTTTATAATATAATTTATGCCATGAAAATGAATGCTTAATATGATTAAATTAAATTACTTAAAAAGTATGAAAGTATTCAATCCCTTCATGTGCTCATTTTATACCATTACACATAGGGCAAAAATGAAAGCCATGCATACAAAAATTAAAAAACATGCCAATCTACAAAGTGCATAGTTATGCGAGAGAGGGAGTACACTTGGAAATCAAATATTTAAATAATGAACCACTGTGAGTTTTAAAAATTTAGAAAATAAATAAATTAAAAAATGTTCTGATGATATATACACTTGGATAGAGGAGAGAGGAGAGTATAGAGCACTTATGGGCTATAGGATTTTAGGGTTTCCCCTTGCCTCTTTTCACACTATTGCTCTATTTGATCTAGGTGGGAGATATTAACAACATAATTACTACACTAAGTCACGATACCCATCTACCCTTTGGGGGGTTTTTCACCTTCCCCTATATTAAATGGCCATTGTCACCCATTATACATCATTTAAAGTAGGTATCATTAGAGGTAACCAAATAAAACATGGCACGAAAATAAGCTCAAAACTTTGTCTCAGAGTTTTACCATGAGGTATTAATTTTGACTCTAACATTCTTCTACCATATGTGGTTCTAGAGTTACTAGAGTTTGATAAAGATTGTCATTATTATGAAAATTTTACCTTAGTTTTTTACTTTATGGGTCTAGTTCCTCCAGAGAACCTTTTTAAATAATGAATTCACAACCATTAGAAATGTCATGGGGTGAAACGGGATGGAATCCAAAACCTCACTGAGGGTTTCTTCATGTTTTGTTTCCAAAATCTTGAACATTATAGAGCCATTATTAACCATGGCCCATGGTTTATTTTCAACTACCTAGTTGGTTTTTCCAATTAAACCCGAGACTTTCAAGTCTTTAAACAAGTTAAGATTAAAATCCTAGTATGGTAGAGTTTCTAGGCTTACCTCTTCCTCTTTGGAAATTTTTTGACTACGTTATCAAGTATTTAGGCCACCTTATTGTCCATGAGAAAACAAATTTATTTGCATCTTGACCTCAGAGAAAGGTTTGTGTTAAAATAGACCTCGCTAAAGATCTTGAATAATCTATTGATATTCAAGTGGGAAATAACTAATTCTCTCAGTGTGTGGTCTATATTAACCTTATAAACACTTTTTTTAGGTGCCAAGATTTATACCACATTATTAGTGAATGTCCTCTAATACTCCTCACTCATTCAATTCCTCAGGATAAAAGTGGGTCTAAGACAAAACTCCAATCCTTTAATGGGTGGACCATGGTTTCTAATAGGAAAAATACTACTATTTGTGGTAATGTTAGATCTTAACTAGTTGTCTATCAACCCATAGGGGGCCAATTTCCTCAACCCCTTATAACAAGGACCTGACATCATCACAAGTTAAACACCTACCTCTAATTTCTTAGTCCCCATAGTCACTCACTCAATTTGTATCTTTTCCATCTCTTACTCTTATGGCCACTTTGTCATAACCCATTTTAGGGATCAATGATTCAAATTCAAATCTAGGGCTTATAACCATCAACCACAAGGCTATTACATGCCACTCACATAATCCCTCTCTATTTACATATGAGGATTATGTGCCAATTAAAAGATAACCCTTCACACTGGGAGACTTTTCTCTTCCAAGCTTGACTTTCAATCAGGTCACAACCCTCTCAAATGTCTTTAAGGGAAATGAAATAAATTTAGATTTTTTCTAATGATAGTTTAATTTTGGAATGTTTGAGTTCTCACTCCTCTGACTCGTAAATATACGGTTAGGAATAATTTTCATCATACATAAAAGTTTTATGCATGTAAGAAGTCAAAATTTATATCTTTTTTATTCAATCTATAGCTCATACTATTTGACTTGGGGCCCTCTATTAGGCCACTTATCATTAGTCTGGCTATAGAGGAGTTGTCACCCTGTTAGTACCTGACGTATCTCAAAATATCATTTTTTGGGGTTTTGACCCCACCCACTGGGTAGTATGGACTCTTTTTGACTTTGATAATCACATCATTGGCCTTGTCAAGATGTATGACTTTAGTGATGCTATGGAACACACCCTATTTTGGATATGGTTGGTTGATTTTCTCCTAGATGCACATTGGATTATTTTTGGTGATTTTAGCATGATAAAATTTATAGAAGATAAATAAGGTAATATTACCATGATATGGTGTGAAAGAGAATGGAAATATTGGTTTTACGTGTAAAATAATACTGGGGTCTTCAACCTAAATCATCTTAAAAGGGGAGATTCCAATTCCCTATACTTCACATGATCCAACTTTTATCAAGGAGAATATCGAGTCCTCAAATGTCTTAATCATGCCCTACTTGCTGAGCAAGATCTATTATTCTTCATTCTTGTTCATGGGTGACCTATATTTATCATCCCATAATCTTTATTATCTAACCACCATCTCATTTATTTTTGCATAAAATGAACCTCTTCTTATGTTAAACCCAAGGGTTCCCAATTTTACCTCAACACTACCCATCTTAAACATGAGTAGAATGTGGAACATATCGCTAAGGTTTAAACCCTGGCCCCCAGACCCACAGGGTACACTAGATGGTTTGAGTGGTGGTTTGATGATATAGCCCACACCACTTTCTTCCTGAAGATCTATGGCAAACAAGTGACTATTTTTAGGAAACACATTCACAATGCTAAAAACCATGAATACCTTAGGATTTTACATGAATTAGAATTTGCATCTTTAAAATCACATTTGTATACTCAAGCCACCATGTGGAGATAAAAAAATCCAGGTTGTGGAGGCTTATAAGGACATACCAACTCTAAGAAAGGATGCATTGGTTGATGGTAGGAGATAAAGCGACCAAGGAATTATTTGCTCTCCTTCGGTCAAGGCAAGATGATGACAAAATCAAATCCATTATAAGTTCTCTAGATAGGCTTACTATACTTATAGATATCCTCCAAGCCTTTGTGCATCACTACCATGGTATCTTTAGGCACAACCTTCATCTCCTTCTTATGAGATTTCCCTCTCTTAATCTCTTGTTGTGGTCCCCTTTAAACTCTTGGAAGATAAGATAGTTGCTTATGATAGACCTCTCAATGTTAATGACCTTAAGGAAGATATTATGAAGATGGCCTCTAATAAAGCCCCAGGTATTGATGGTTTTCTTTGTGAATTATATCATGTGGGATATTATTAGACTTGATCTCCATAGAATTTATTTTGAAGTGGTCCTGACCAATTATTTAGGTCACCTCATCAATTAGGGCAACATCAAGTTCATCTCTAAGGTATGGGAGCCTTAGGTAATTACCAAATAAAGACCTATCACTTTGTTGAATGCACCCTAAAAAATCATATCCAAATCATTAGCTCTTAGAATTTGATTCCCTTAATTGTGCAAATTGATTAAACTATTTTCATTCAACATAGATATATTATGGACAATGTTATTATCATATGGTAAGGTATGAAATTGGCTAGAATATCTAACCAAAAGGCTGTGTTCATCAAGATTGATTTTGAGAAAGCCTATGACCAAATAAAGTGGCCTTTTATTATAGCTATGTTACAAGTTCTGGGGTTTAGCCTCAAGTTTATAAATATTATCAATATGTTATTTTAGTATGTTAGGGCCTGCATCACCATCAATGGATCTATTAGATAGGGTTTCCCCTTGGCCCCTGCACTTTATGTTTTGGATGGTGAAGTTTTTATTTATGTATTAGCCAATTATGCTTCCAAGGGTCTTGTCAAAGGGATATCTCTACCTAATTTAGACCACCATTTTATTAGTGGGCACTTTGTTAATGATTCTTTCCTCACTCTACAGGGGGATGAAGGCTCTATCAAGTAAGCCATGGAATGTTTAGATATTTTTTTCCTTGAATCTAGGTCATCTATTCAATGGTGTAAAACCTACTATTACTGCCAATCTTTATTGCCCAAACCTCCTTGGTTAGAGGGATATATGTGTAAATGGATCCTTCTGGGGGTTTAGTTTAAATTTTTAGGCATTCCTTTCACTTTAAAATATTTTCCTATATAATTGTGGTCCTTTGTGGTTAAAAGAGTGGAGAAAAAATCTCTTTCTAGATCACTAAGCCTTAGACCTTAGCTAAAAAGTTCTAAATTTATTCTAAGGTGATCACTTCTGCTCATGTTTATTATTCATCTTGTTGGGACCCTTCAAATTCTTCCTATGAGAATATTGAAAATATTTTTTATGGGCCAATTTGAAAGGACATCAGAGATTTCATCGAGTCTCATGGGCCATTTGTTGTCATTCTAAAGAAGCTGAAAGGTTGGGGCTTATTGAAATCAAAATTTAGGGAACCGCTCTTGGGGTTAAATGGATCATCAAAAGCTTGGAAGATGATGAATCCAAATTCCATCTTAACAAATAAGATGCAAAATCCATTTTTGAATTACATAATTCCATTCCTTCTGAATGCTTGTACAAGATTGGATATTTTTCTCTCGTGTTGTGGTGGAAGGACTAGTCCTGGCCTATAATCATGCCTTTTCATTAATATTATCCTTATTTGGGTTATAATTTGTTATCCCCTCAACATATTAACATAAAATATCTTAACCATCGATAGTCTCTATAATCCCTCCATTGGGTTTGGGCCCAAATATTTGATAACATTTGGGTAGATTATATTAAGCCCAAAAAGGCACACTTCCTTTGGTGTATCGTTTACTAGGGTTTACCCATGTGAAATCAACTCAAGCACATGGGGGTTTTAAATCCCACTTGCTTAACTTGTCATCACCTAGAAACCATCAAACATATATTTTGGTTTTGCCCTCATGTGTAGTAAGCCTAGAGATGGATCCAAACCCTTTTCAAACACTTCATCCCTGAAATGTAACTTGGAAAATGGATATCTTGGGGGAATCCACCATGTTATCTATAAGATATAAAAAAATTTGGTAAATTTGGAAATCTAGAAATCAAGCATGTTTGAATAATGAGATTATGGAAAAATGTTTTTTTATAACTAATAAATTTGGTGTGATTGATAATGTTACCCTTCATATCAAAGTTAAACAAAAAATATCTAGCTATAGCTTCATCATTTTCAACTCCTCTTACACCATTTGGGGAATGCTCCTTGTGAATTCAGTCATGAGCTCCCTGATCCCCCATCTCCTCACTCTCCTCCTGGGGGTCATGGGTGCGGGGGGAGGTACCACCGCTCTTGTATCTAGAGGTGTCAAAGTTTTATAATATCCTCTCCTCACTCTTGTTGTTCATATCCTCCTAGAGAATTTTATAGAGTTAGATAAATTGGTAGTGGGAGGGGGGTGGATCCCCCCTTCGTAGGACAAGATCTCAGGGCTAGAGCTAGCCATATCTCCTCCTTGCTAGGATTCATAGATGCAACATGATTATGAAACTAACTAGTAAGATGATGTTTAGGTCCCCCTCCTTGTGTATGAATATCCCCTATCACAAGATGTCTATGGAGGTAAGCCTCAGTACTCTCTGCCTCTACCTCCTCCTCTGAACACTATGTTCATAGTTGTTTTATGTGTTCCTTGATTTTTTTAATTTCATTATCATTTTTTGATTGATACGGACTTGAGTTAATTTAACTATGGTTATCAACTAGGTTATGACCTGCTATTTTGGACTTTGTTTTTTATACACGAACTCATAGCTTGGTTTAGTATTCAGGGTGTGATTTTCCCACCCATTTTTTGTATGACTAGTGTTGTACTATAAGTTTTTTTTTAATTAATAGAAGTGTGATTTTCAATCAACAAACAAGTTATGATGAATATTTAGAAATGATATTTAGAGGTGATGTTGGAGTAGAAACCAAAGTAGTAAAGAGAAAATGTGAGGCAACAATGTCATAATAAAAGATAATAAAATGTGAGGAGATTATGATAGTTGATTTGATTTTGGTACGACTATGTTTGATGTACAACTCAAATTAGATTTGTAATGTCACTAAAGTGGGACAAGACATTGAGGTCCTAGATCCTATTTTGTATCTTTGGTTCATCCATGTTGAAAATATATTGACTTTTAAAGTAATTACATCATACATAGAAACATACTCAAACACCTACAAGAAAAGGCAACCATAATTATAGATTTTATTCATAAACATCTTATTTATCTATATTTCCAAAAAATAAAAACATATAATATAAGGAATCACTAGTTAATAAAAATATATTTTGGAAAGATTATTAATATGAATATTAGATTATTGTTGCTTAATGATTTTTGTAGAAAAGGTGAGATGGGGTTAGTGCTCAAGGGTTTCAAGTGAGGTAGGACTACCAAACATGTCACCTAACTTTGCATGTGTATCTTCCAGAGATTATTTGAGTGCATCACTTAAAATTACCTACCATTATTATTTACCTTATAATCACCACCCAATATAGTTTGAAATATGTCACCACTTTCATTATATGTATGACCTTGCCCTTCCCCACCACTTCACCATTGCTCAAGATCACCATTAAATGAAATGTATCTTCCCCATATAGTTCATTGCCATGCCATATGAAGGAAAACACAACCTCATTTTCCACCATCACCTCAACCAAAAATATAATATTATTGTTGCTTAATGTTTTATGCACAAAAGGTGAGATGGGGTTAGAAACCATGGGTTTAAAGTGAGGTATGGCTGTGAATTTATAGTATTTTGATTTCAAAAATTCTTCTTTACTAAAATAGACAATTTAATTCCTTTTGGCATAATTTCATAAGTAAATAATAAAACTAAATTGAAATTATTAGTGTTAAGACCCATAGTGAAATTTCAATTTTATAGGTGACTATGGGTTAAATTATAGGCATGTCCTGTCCCTTCCATGTTTATATTTTGTTCATAAAGAAAAATCCAAACTAAATATAAATTATTTAGTTTTAAGATTCATAGTAAAATTTCCATTTTATAAGCAATGGTGGGTCAAATTCTAGATATGTCTTATGCTTTCCACCTATTTATTTTGATGGATTTTTTTTTTAGTGTGTTATAATGACATTTTAGTTTGGTACAAGGAAACTTTGAGAGTAATGTTAGATTAGATTTATTTAAAAAGATGAGAATAAAAGGGTTTGAGAGTTGTTCAAACAAATTAATAAGAACCTAGATCCACCTTACTTAAAATATAACTAATCCCCAAATTTATAAATCATCAAACAATTCAGAAAAAAATGTAATAAATTATGATCCCATAAACACTTAGGTATCATGAACATAATTAAAAACATTTGATTTAATTCTAAGGCAAGGGAAAATATTATTCTTCCATTCATATGATTGAATCCACATTTTGTTTAAATTCTCTTCTTTTAAGTGTATTATCATCACATACAAGCTGACTTGTACTCAATTTATTATTATTTTCAACCATCTCAGGATAAGTGAAGTGCCTACAAAAAGAATGGTCCCAATTTAATGCAGCACTACATGATAAATGCGTATGTATTCAATATGTAAAACCTTTCTATGATTTGATGTTATATTATAAATGCCAAATGCACTGTAATTGTTGAAATAGGATAACCTAATAATAGGCTAAGCTATGATTCAATGTTTCTCGAATAAATTTGCATTATAAAGAATTACTTTTTTATGATAAGAGACATCTTTCATTGAAGAAGCCTTTTCCATTCATTTCTAATTAGTATTATAGTCATCTTATTAGGTTTTATATAGTTAACAAAATTATAATTTCTATCTATTTAGTCTTAGACTTGTCTAAATTGAGACATGGTACATTCTATATATTCTAAAGGAGTTGTTTGATATCTGACCATTATTTTCATTGAGATAACACCTATTTCAATCTTGCATTGTGTGATTAAAAAAAATTGGTGGAAGCTACAGATTGAATTGACATATGTGACATGTCATTGAAACTTATAAGTTTATTTTCCAAGGCCTCTTTGAGTCCATTATTGAAATAACCTAGCATTTCCCCTCACCATCACCGCCCAACTCATCTTGAAATATTTTACCACTTGCATGTTTTGTATGACCTTTCTATTCCCCACCACTTCACCATTGCTCACATTCATCATGAAATATAACATCTCCTGCCCATACAATGCAATGCCACACCATATGAATGAACACACAAGCTCATTTTCCACTATCACTTCCACAAAAAATATTAGATAGTTATTTCTTAATGATTTATGGAAAAAAATTGAGATCAGGTCAACAGTCATGGTTTTTGAGTGTGATTCAACTATTAATAAGTCCTCCACAATACTTAGAGAGAACATGTATCTAAATTAATGGGTATCTAAACCATGGTCCAATAAACTACTCAAAATGTGTAGTGCTTCTGGTCCTAGTGGAAATTTTACCTTTCTTCGTTTCACCATTAAAGATAAATAAACACTAAGGTCACAAGTACAATTGTTTTTGTTAATGTTACTAAGAATGAGAATAGACAAAGCTTGGAAATATATGTAATTATATATTTTTTCATATATCATCCTGCATTAGTTGATTAAGTTATATAAGAGGTATATTTCATTGAAGAAACCTTTTCCATTTTTTGTTTAATTATTTTTAGATTCATCTAATTATGTATTATATAGCTAACATAGTTAAAATTTATCTATTTAGTTTTAGACTTGTATAAATTGACACATGGTGCATTCTTTGTCTTATTAAAGGAGTCATTGAATATCTAACCCTTATTTTCATTGATATGACACCTGTTTCAATCGTGTATTGGGTAATTGAAATAGTTTGATGGAAGTTATAAATTAGATTATGGATGTGAAATGTGATTGAACTTTATACATGTATTTTTCCAAGGTTCTTTGAGTCCATCATTGAAATACCTTGCCATTTCCCCTCACCATCATTGCCCAGCTCACCTTGAAATCATTCACCACTTGCGTGTTTTGTATGGCCTTGCCCTTCCCCACCACTTTTCCATTTCTCAAGTTCACCGTGAAATAAAATGTCTACTCTTGTATAATGTACTAACATGCCATATGAAAAAACATATATAACTTTATTTTCCACCATCAGCTCAAAAAAAATATATGAAATTGTTATTTCTTAATACGTTGTAGACAAAATTTGAAATGGGATAAGTGGTCATGGGTTTCGAGTGTAATTTGATTATTAATTAACACTCTTTCAATTTATAAATCCCCAATTTACCAAAATAGAAAACTTAAATTCATTCTAGCATAACTTACACATTTAGGGAAGTCCTAGTATAACAATTTCAATGTTTTAGTCAATAACCATAGATGTTCCTCCTATGTGTTTCTTCCACTAATAGTTTGATACATTAAAAGATTAGAAACATACCTAAATCTTAATGTATGGACTAATGTTTTCTCAAATATTATCAAAATCTCAAAACTATTTTGTTACTTCACGATTTCCATCTAAGCAAACTTACTTGATTACCTATGGATATTTATAGTTAGTAATTTAATTTATTTATTATTTGACTAAGCTATGAGTTATATGTTGTTATGAGACAAATTAATATTTATTATATGATTGATTTTTTATGAGTTATATGTAGTGTATATCCTTACTTTATGAACATGTTGATTTGTTATTTCAATAGTATTTTATGATGTATGTATATCATGATGTTTTGGACAAACTAACTACTCATTTTGAGTTGGACTAGAAGAGACTCATCCCTTATAGCATGACATAGGGAGAACATCATCGAAGAGGGTGGTGTAGATGGAGATGTTGGGGGATGATAGATGAACTACTAGAACCCTACACACACCACATTAGTTAGTACATACATATGCATAATTGAATGGTTAGTGTTAGTGCATTTTTTATGATGGGTACATATAGATAACTATTTATGCATGGTTAGTTTTGTGTTAGCTTAATTTGTTGATTATGTTGAATTAATTTACATATGTTTACATTGTGAATGAGAGAGAAAATCATCAAAAAGGGTGGTGTAGATGGAGATGTTGGGGGATGACAGATGAACTACTATAACCCTACACACACCACATTAGCTAGTACATACATATGCATAATTGAATGGTTAGTGTTAGTGCATTTTTGATGATGGTTACATATAACTATTTACGCATGGTTAGTTTTGTGTTAGCTTAATTTGTTGATTATGGCGAATTAATTTCCATATGTTTACATTGTGAATGAGAGAGAACATCATCAAAGAGGGTGGTGTAGATGGAGATGTTGGGGGATGACAGATGAACTACTAAAACCCTACACACACCACATTAGTTAGTACATATGCATAATTGAATGGTTAGTGTTAGTGCATTTTTTATGATGGTTACTATTGACCCAATTTTGCCCTCCAGGCAAAATCTCAGTCACCTCCTACACCTGCGTTGCACGGCCAGTCATTTCAGGTTGTGAGGTCCACCTTCAGGTTTCGACAGCTCCGCTTCAGAGCATTGGTTCATCAACCTCGTTCGTTGACGTTCACGGTAGCAAAAGGCAGAGTCTTCAAACGTCCACAGGAGAAGAAAGAAAAAAAATGGAGCGTTTAACACTTAGGCAAAAAGAGGGCAGACAAAATGCAGAGGGCGGCAAAATTGCCGCCCACAACAAGGGCGGGTAAAAGGAGACCACCTACACACATGTAGAGGGCGGCAAATTTGCCGCCCACAACACAAAGGAAAAAAAAGAAATAGGCCGACATCGGCAATACTGCCACCATCGGCATCTTACATCGACTGACGTCGGCAGAACTGCCACCGTCAGCAGCACAACAGCCAGTAGGGAAAACGAAAAGCACCACCCTCAGGTGGCGAAAATGAAACTCTCGCCCCCCGGCGGGAAATAAGAAACCCCCGCCTGAAGGCGGCGAATGAGCAAAGCTCACCCAAAGGCGGACAAGTGAAAATCACCACCCTCAGGTAGCAAAAATGAAAACCCTCGTGCCCCGATGGGGAAGGAGAAAGGCCATTTACAGGCTGACATCGATAGAACTGCCACCGTCAGCAATTTACACAGGCTGACATCGATAGAACTACTACCATCGGTAGCTTATCAGCCGACGTCGGCATAAATCCTATATAAAGTCCATGCAGCGGGCGGCAAATTCGCCGCCCACAACAGATGGCGGCAAAAATTATTTGCAGTGCACAAGAAAAAGCCCACCCAGCCGCTGGAGGAGAAGACCAGCATGCAAAATGAGGCAACAAGCATGGCTTTGGCAGAATTGTGACATCAGCTATAGTGTTTTTCACTCTTCCCAATGAAACTTCTCTTGGCTCTTCTGGTATAAATGGGCAGACTTGTTCATTTATCAGGATCTTCTTGACTTTTGTAAAGAGCACTGCTCTCCAAATTTTCCACCTGAATCAATAAAAGATAGTTTTACCTCTATTTGGATGGATCTTTCTGTGTATGCATTGAATGTTAATCTGTGTCCAGTCATTGTCTCTTGATGCTCTCACAGGTTCAACACTAGCAAACTTGCAACCTACAAAGTGCCACTGTCTGCTGCTGCTAGGAGTAGAGTTCTATTTTGGAGGTATAAAATAGGTAAGGTCACTTACAGTGTGTATTTCTCAGCACCTTGGTGAGTCCTTGTTTCTTGTGCTTTCCATAAGAACCTCCCTGTCATTCCAGAGACCTGGTCTTTTCTGCCAGATCTGAGTGTATGTATGTTTTTTCCTGATCTTGAGTGTGGATGTGGAAGGTCAACCTATTTTTTGGTGTATCACCTCTTTTAGAGTAGGCTGTTTGTTCATACTTTTTCTCTCTCTCTTTTCATCCCCCCCAGTATATACCTATATACCTATATTTTTATGCTACCTGAAACAAACAAGATACATCAGAGGGAACTAGCCCATACCTAGAGACTCTCCTCTCCTACTTCGCCATCCCGCAGGTGAGAGAGGGGTTTCCATGTTGCGGGGAGAGGGCAAGAATCCGTTTTCCTACCGCAGGGTGCACTTTCCATTGTCAACAGTTTTGGCACGCCTGGTGGGACCTAGTTTTTTAACGTAGTAAGGTTGTAGGATTGATGTTGGTCCTATTATAGTAGACCAAATTTTGTTTTCCAGCATCTGGCGACTCCGAGTTAAATCCGCTGGTTAAGCAGTCTGGTGCCACCAAAAATCATCTATTTCTTGTATGTATTCTTCTTTTGCACAAAATCATGGATTTTGTTCTCCATATAATATCGACCAGGCTCAAAATATTTATGGAATCCCCTCAAGTAGCTCTCCCACTTGCCCTGCAACTATAAGGGAGATGGCGTTGGATTTTGAGAAGCAAACAAAAGAAATCGACAGATTAGAAGAGCAGCACAAGTATCAGCAGGAGCTGATGTATAAAGAGGAGTGCTTGTTTAGGCAAGCACAAGCCATTCAATCCATGAAGGAAGAGGTGCCAAAATGGAGAAATCCATCTTTTCAAGGCAGCCAGCCTTGCGTACCCCCTCCTAACCTAAAGAAAACCCCCTCTTTTGCACCAAATCCATTTTACCAAATTGCACTTGCTCACTCCAACTAATCAAATACTGCTCTTCCCAATCTCGTGCGCCTGGCTTTCCAACACCAGAGGGTATCAGAACAACCTCCCATGAAAATCAATCTTTTCAACTCCTTAGATCAGAGTTCTTCCATCAAAAATAATACCACCAGCCAGCACGTCCCTCTTCTAGAGGCTCCTCCAACGCACCAAAAGTGTTTTCCTTGCATTCCTCAGCCTCCCCAAGTTTTCCAGCATGATGTGCAAATTCCAAGTTGGAGGAAGGAATGCCAGGACCCAGCGCAGAGCTTTGAAGAGGATCATGCTAGCCACCTCCAAGAAAGACTCTTCCAGGAAAACCTGGCCAGACAAATTGAAGACTTAGAGGCTAGGATGAAGCTACTCCTTGAAAGGGAGTTAATTTTTTCAGACCTTGCGGAAGAGCCTCAGGTCCTTGTGGAAAACAAAGTTGCTGCCTGTTCACAGGAGCAAGATTCAAATTTAGAGATCCTGAATTGGGGGAAGACAGTGGAATCATGGGGCAGCAAAGAAAAAGAAGAAAACCAAGGTTTTTCTCAAAACCTTGAAGAAGCTAAAGCTGCGCCTGCCTGTGATGATGCTAGCAGCCTCCAGGAAAAGCTTTTCTAAGAAGATATGAGTAGGAGAATTATAGAGTTGAAGTCTAAAAAGAAATTCCTGTCTAAAAAGAAATTCCTCAACCAATGTGTGGTGGACGGTTCAGACCAAACAACACATTTCATACCTGAACACACCCCACCTACACATTTCCAAGAGAGTTATCAGGTCGTGCCTGATATAGATGAAGTACTAATTAAGTGGAGAGAGGAGAATCGTTTGATTCTAGCTCAAGGACTGTTCCCTCTTCCACCTGCTTTCTCCACTTCACCCCTTCTCGAGGAAGAACCTATTTTGCAAGAGGCAGGAGAGGAACAAAAGATCCAATCTGCAGACCTTCAAGAGGCTGTCATGAGCGACAACGAAGAAAAAATTGTCATTGATGCCCCTTGTGAAGACCTTATCAGCAGTAGAGAAGATGCAGGCCTTGCGTATATGAAGATGTTCCAGCAATTCGAAGAGGAACAAATGTGTGGTAAGCCCTCTTCTCCTCTGGTCGATGAACTTCCTTGCTGCATTGATGAGGATGACTACATTGAAGAACCTGAGAAAGAGGAAGATCATGAGAATATTTTTGAAAATCTAGAGAACCTGACCAGCAAAGAGGAAAATGAGAAGTATGTCTTCATGGAGGAATACCTTGAAGAACTGAGCTTTAAACAAGAAAGTGAAGTCTTGTGGGATGAACAATCATTTTGTGAGCCCCTTTTAGACATTGCCACATTTTCCCTTCTTCAAGAAGGCCAAGAGGAAGCAGAGGATGAGTTTGATAGAGTTTTCAGCGAAGCAGAGGGAAACAAATCAAACCATGATACATTGCAGAAGAATTGTGCAGATCAGAAGGCTTACGGTGATGAGCCAGTAGCAATTAATTTCTTGGTGAGGGGCACCAATTTGAAGGACCAACATCCAACAGGCCTCCTGGAACAATCAAAATACGTATATATTGGAGGCATGTTCAATTTCAATCCCCTCGGTTCCCAGCCAACTCAGGTGACAGGCAGGAAGAGCAAGTCACCAAATCTCATTTTCTTTCAGCTACTTGCCTGTCACGATAAGTCTCTTCGCCAGGAAGGGGACTTAAGAAATTTTCCTTTCGATCCAGGGGGGATGCAAACATTCCTGGTTAGCTGTATATAATAGTTTTCTTTCAGTCATTTTCCCTATTTTCCCTAAGTGCAGTTGCACATATAGTTGTTTTTTTAGCCTTGTGTGTTTCCCTTCGTTTTGGGGATAAATTCTATGTATTTGATTTTGGGATTATCAAGCTGTGGAGAACTTGCTTCAAAGTCACAATCTGACTCTGCACCCAATGGATATGCAAGGCAACTGGGTTCTAAGCATAGCAAGCACGCTTCCCCCGTGAGTCGCCAATTTGTTGACCCAATTTTGCCCCCCAGGTAAAATCTCGGTCACCTCCTACACCTGCGTTGCACGGCCAGTCATTTCAGGTTGCGAGGTCCACCTTCAGGTTTTGACAGCTCCACTTCAGAGCATTGGTTCATCGACCTCGTTCATTGACATTCACGGTAGCAAAAGGCAGAGTCTTCAAACGTCCACAGCAGAAGAGAGGGAAAAAATGGAGCATTTAACACTTAGGCAAAAAGAGGGCAGACAAAATGCAGAGGGCGGCAAAATCGCCGCCCACAACAAGGGCGGGTAAAAGGAGACCACCTACACATGCAGAGGGCGGCAAATTTTCTGCCCACAACACAAAGGAAAAAAAAGAAACAGGCCGACGTCGGCAATACTGTCACCGTCGGCATCTTACATCGACCGACGTCGGCAGAACTGCCGCCGTCGGCAGCACAACAGCCAGCGGGGAAAATGAAAAGCACCGCCCTCAGGCGGCGAAAATGAAACTCCCACCCCCCGGCGGGAAATAAGAAACCCCCACCCGAAGGTGGCGAATTAGAAAAGCCCGCCCAAAGGCAAAAAAGTGAAAATCACTGCCCTCAGGTGGCAAAAATGAAAACCCCCGCGCCCCGATGGGGAAGGAGAAAGGCCGTTTACAGGTCGACGTCGGCAGAACTGCCACCGTCGGCAATTTACACAGGCCGACGTCGGCAGAACTACCGCCGTCGGCAGCTTATCAGCCGACGTCGGCATAAATCCTATATAAAGTCCATGCAGCGGGCGGCAAATTCACCGCCTACAACAGATGGCAGCAAAAATCACTTGCAGTGCACAAGAAAAAGCCCGCCCAGCCGCCAGAGGAGAAAACCAGCATGCAAAACAAGGCAACAAGCATGGCCTTGGCAGAATTGTTACATCAGCTATAGTGTTTTTTCACTCTTCCCAATGAAACTTCTCTTGGCTCTTCTGGTATAAATGGGCAGACTTGTTCATTTATCAGGATCTTCCTGACTTTTGTAAAGAGCACTGCTCTCCAAATTTTCCACCTGAATCAATAAAAGACAATTTTACCTCTATTTGGATGGATCTTTCTGTGTATGCATTGAATGTTAATCTGTGTCCAGTCATTGTCTCTTGATGCTCTCACAGGTTCAACACCAGCAAACCTGCGACCTACAAAGTGCCACTATCTGCTACTGCCAGGAGTAGAGTTCTATTTTGGAGGTATAAAACAGGTAAGGTCACTTACAGTGTGTATTTCTCAGCACCTTGGTGAGTCCCTGTTTCTTGTACTTTCCATAAGAACCTCCCTGTCGTCCCAGAGACCTGGTCTTTTTTGCCAGATCTGAGTGTATGTATGTTTTTTCCTGATCCTGAGTGTGGATGTGGAAGGTCAACCTATTTTTTGGTGTATCACCTCTTTTAGAGTAGGCTGTTTGTTCATGCTTTTTCTCTCTCTCTTTTCATCCCCCCCAGTATATACCTATATACCTATATTTTTGCGCTACCTGAAACAAACGAGATACATCAGAGGGAACTAGCCCATACCTAGAGACTCTCCTCTCCTGATTCGCCATCCCATAGGTGAGAGAGGGGTTTCCATGTTGCGGGGAGAGGGCAGGAATCCGTTTTCCTGCCGCAGGGTGCACTTTCCATCGTCAACAGTTACATATAGATAACCATTTACGCATGGTTAGTTTTGTGTTAGCTTAATTTGTTGATTATGGTGAATTAATTTCCATATGTTTACATTGTGAATGAGAGAGAACATCATCAAAGAGGGTGGTGTAGATGGAGATGTTGGGGGATGACAAATGAACTACTAGAACTCTACACACACTACATTATTTAATACATACATATGCATAATTGAATGGTTAATGTTAGTGCATTTTTTATGATGGTTACATATAGATAACTACCTATGCATGGTTAGTTTTGTGTTAGCTTAATTTGTTGATTATGGTGAATTAATTTCCATATGTTTACATTGTGAATGAGAGAGAACATCATCAAAGAGGGTGGTGTAGATGGAGATGTTGGGGGATGATAGATGAACTACTAGAACCCTACACACACCACATTAGTTAGTACATACATATGCATAATTGAATGGTTAGTGTTAGTGCATTTTTTATGATGGTTACATATAGATAACTATTTACGCATGGTTATTTTTGTGTTAGCTTAATTTGTTAATTATGGTGAATTAATTTCCATATGTTTACATTGTGAATGTTTTTGTGCATTTATGATGTGTCATTGTATTCATAATTGTTAATGTTTTAGAAAAGGTAAACTTGTGTGAGTTATATCAGGTGAGTACCATATATAGACTAACTCCATGTATCTAAAATGTTAACTAATTATTTTTATGATATTAGAGAATATCATTTTTTGTATTTAACACCTTAATATAAATAACTAATGTGATAAATAAATAATAGCTTAATATAAATAAGTACCATTATTAGAATGATTTTATAAATTATTAATTTTGTTATCATTAACTATTGAATTTAGAAAATGTATATAAAAATAAGAAAAGCCTCATAAAGCAGATTAAAAAAATAAAAATAAATAAAATAAAGGTAAGGTGAAAATAAAATGAATAACACAAATAAAAAACAAAAATAAAATCATGAAATAAAAAAAGAGAGAAAGAAATAAGCTTTTAAAAGAAAGCACAAAGCTCTTAAAAAAAAGGTGAGCTTTAGGAAAGAAGAATTATAATATATTTCTGAAAATAAAAGGTACACTACACATGGAGATGAAGGAGAATAGAATAAGGGAAGAGGAGAGAGGTTTACAAGGCAGATTTGGGGGAAAAAAAAGAAGTATGAAAAGGGGATCTTTTAGCTCAGACTGATTCAACACAGATACTCGTACCAGTTTCGTGGAGTCTTAAAATTGTGTATATATATGTTTGTTCTATGCATAATTGGTAAGATTCTACATCTGATTAGTGTCTGATATACATATAATCTGTGATACCTATAGATGTATGTGAATTATTAGTAGTTGCCATTCAACGCATGATATATATGTCCATAGTTATTCATTGATAAATAGTATTTATGGTAAACATGTAACGCGTATTGAATTTAATATAACACCACGAATCACAATATGTGACAATGAATGGGATAATATAATATATATGACCATAATTAACTCTTCATTATATATAATGCATATTGACCATAGTTAACTGATTGTAATATGATCAATCATATATTCAATATTAAGTTAACGCTGTTTATTGTCAATTATTAAAACCTATTATAAAGAATGGCACAATGATTATGGATGATCTTGCATACATCAAAATATTATCCTTTATATCTCAGCAATGGACCTAAATATTCAGTAGACAAATTTATCAGACCAAAAAATATCTCAGTAGTGGACATAAATATATGTATGGGGCGATCTGCTAGAATAAATTTATATAAGAGCAAACAGCCCCTTATTATCCTGTCCTATAATATCTGAGTTATATCACTATTAAAATAATATCCCATGATGAGCCCTTATGTGCAGATTTTCTCGATGGTGTATAGGTTATATTATTATACAACTCGCACCCCATAAATTATTACATTGAAATTTGTTATCATAATAAAATTGCTATTATAATATTTGAGTTATATCGCTGAGTTATACAGATCGTTGAATTATTATAACATAGTCCCATTTATTTTATAATAGTAAACAAGTTTATATTATTTTCAGAATACCAAATTATTCTATAATATGATTTTATTATAATATTATAAATATCCAACAACTCGATATTATTTATAAAGCATAATTGAAACGCTAAACATAGGGATTACAGTTATTATACCAATAATATGTTATTATATGGTGTAAGTTATTAGATATATATTTATATACCGATAATATTTTATTATACGGTGTGAGTTATTGATCTAGTTATAATTATGTTAACCAAATCCTATTATGTTTACTATTATAACTTGGTATAAGCTACAAAACATATTATAAATTAAACATTAGGTGATTTGATTTGATCAATCTAACTACTTGTGATTAATTGTACTAAAGTACCTTTCAATAGAATATTATTTTACAATTGTTATCTAGAAAACTATATTTTACTAATGTATAAAAATTGGGATATAACTACCGTTATGAATCGATTTATATTATGTTTGAACTAGATGAGTTCTATTTGCATTATCGATTAACATTATTGAATACTTTCAATAATTGTTATCTTATATATCCAATGATATGGTAGTATTAATATCATAATAAGGATAATAAGTGATAATACTTAGTGTTGCTTTAATGGTTAGTGGTTGGTATACTCCGTGATTATCCCATTAAGTGTTAGTACATTTACAGAGTATGTGAAATGTTAATGATGAGTATACTATAACATAGTCCACTTAAGAACTATTTTAGATAATATGGACTTATCAACAATCCAAAAATTTGAAAACTATCAGAAATAAATTGTATTGTATCAAGATTAAATTGGACTGTATCCAGATTAAGTTGGATTATTACCAATAAATCACATCTATCTAATATATTTGTAATAAGTCCAAATTATTTTAAATGATCATAAATAATTAATAGTTGAAAACTATCATAGATGAATTAGATTTCATCAAGAATAAATTGGATTTATTACAAAAAAATTACACACACACACACACACACACGGAATTATCAACAATCCAAAAATTTAAAAACTATCAGAAATGAATTGTATTGTATCAAGACTAAATTGGACTATATCAAGACTAAGATTATTACAAATAAATCACATCTATCTAATGTATTTGTAATAAGTCCAAATTATTTAAAATAATTATAAATAATTAATAGTTGAAAACTATCATAGATAAATTGGACTTCATCAAGAATAACTTAGATTTATTAAAAATAAATTGCATCTATATGATATATTTACAATAAGTCCAAATTATTTAAAATAAGTAAAAATAATTAAAAATAGAATCTGAAACCCACACATTTTAAGATTCTAACAAAACAAAAATAATTACAAATAAATCTCATCTATCTAAATGTGTAAAATAGTCAAAATTTATGTGGCCGTTCAAATTGGTTCCCAGACCATGCATTTGTAGATAATAAGACCTGACGGTTTATTTCTTAAGGAAAAATAATTCATACATCAATCGGGTTCTTGGATGATATGTGATTTAAAACACTTGGAATGATTGAGATGCCACATGTCATCAGTTGATTACATCATGAACTATCTCTTTAATCTGAATTAGGTGACGTCCTCATGATCATCAAAGTTTATCTCATATTTGTGTACATGCCATGTGTTGATCACAAATGCTCTATTATTATATTATTAATATAACCTCCCACATAGTCAAGTTACTAAGATTGTGATGTGTTTTATAATCTCAGGTACTTGCATTGTTTGGGACTTTTGTTTGGACAAGTCGTCCTTCCACACAGCTGAGTCACCAAAATTATGACACATGGCATAATGTTAGGTGTTTGTACAAAGTGTAATTTGAAAAATTGAAAAGCTGAATACCATTTTTTGATAGGCAAATGCTGAAGAACAAATCTTGACGTGCAAGTGGGACAATTTGAGGCGTAAACCCCAAATACCTTTTCACAAACACAAAAATGCCAAAGTGTATTTTTTAATGAATAAAATCCAAAGTGTAAATTCTGATGTGAAAATTATGAAGACCATTTTTTGAAGACTATTTTGAAGGATGCAAAATGTTAAG
Organism: Torreya grandis; assembly: GCA_037957365.1. Taxonomy (NCBI): domain Eukaryota; kingdom Viridiplantae; phylum Streptophyta; class Pinopsida; order Cupressales; family Taxaceae; genus Torreya; species Torreya grandis. The sequence goes on along the minus strand of JARHVA010009230.1, from coordinate 197,544 downwards.
TTTAATTTTAAAAACCAAAAATCTGAAGAGGTTTTCATTTTTTACAAAATACAATATGGCTATTTGGAAAATACAAAAACCAAAAACCATTTTAAATCATAAAAATGCAAAGTAGACGTTCCAATAGTTAAATTCTATTAAATAGATACATAGTTATCGAAATAATGAATTGCCAAAGTAGAAAATATAAAACTCAAATGTCAAAGTGTATTTTCTAAGACCTAAAATGCAAAGTGCCACTAGAAATAAATAAAATATTAAAACATTATACATTTTTTTTAAATGGACTAAAGTTTGGAAAAAAATATTCATATTTCTCATTCCAAAATTAAAAAAAAAACCATTTCAAATTTTTTAATCTTTTTATTACTATTTTCTATAGTACCTAGTGGGACAATGCATTCAAATAGTCTATTATAATACCTTTCAAAAAACTAGTAAGAACAAGTATATGACCTCTCCAATTTTTATTTAGTTTCCAAGTGTAGATGATACCATCTATGAGTATGGATGGTAAAGATGTGTTAGTTGGGTTTGGATTCCACTTCTTGTCCAAACATCCTAAATAAATTTATACTTCTTTTGTATAGTTGTTCCCTACATGAACTAGAATGAACCAAGCTACATTGACCCTTCATTATATATCCTCATTTGTTTATAGTATCTCAATTTTTTTTTCAGCTCTAACAACCCATATTGTGTAGTTCACTCCTATAGAATCATCAGATCTAATAAAAAACATATCTTTGATTTGCACATCTTGAGCTAGATCAAATGTATTTTTTGTTCTTTTGCTTCTTGGACCAACATATATATCTATATATGCCACTCAAAAATCAAGGGTCCTATCAGGAACTATTTTGTGCATATCTCTATGCAAGGGTATGCAGTGGTGAGTTCATAGGCCAAAAATCTCTTATACACATAACTTCAAAAGGGAGCATGTCTTCTTTCATTATGTTGTGGATGTTTTGGAAGTAATTTTCTAGATCCTTCCACTTACTATTTATGATCAAACCATATTCATTAAATTATTGTACATACTTATTCCAGTTATATTTAATATCTTTTTCACTCTTTTATCTAATTTTATATGAGTCTTTTGAAATAAAATAATCTTTAGACATTTCTCTATTTTTCAAGTCTTTGAAATATATTTTTGTTAGATTACCTTCTGGAACATTTGGATCACCATTTTCTTTTATTTCCCATAATGTAATGGGGGGGGACCAATTTCTATCTCTTATAGAGTTTTTGTAATGCATAATGGGCTGACCTTGCTCCATGCATAAAAGAAAGTATGGACCTTTTATCAAGCTTACTATTTCATTTCTTCCCTTTAGTTGGTAACTATTAACATAGTCTTTGAAATATACTACCTTTTCAATCAAATATGACATGAATTTCTTATATTTTCACATGTTTGATAAGTGTCTATCATCTCTGCCACGCTCTATACATCTTTCCTCTTTATACAATTAGACACATTTCTAGATGTGTCATCAATGTCCTCATGGGTATGTCCTTTAGGGAGAAATATGGCCTTGACATCGAGGAAAATACCTTTGTAGACAAGGAGAGATAAATATTTCAAAACAGACCTGTACAAAAAAACATGATTTTGTGAATTTGTAAATGTAATATTAGTTCCATATAAGGTTCAACTTTTTTTAAATATAATTATGAATGGAAGTACTTGTTCTTATTGTCTCCAAAATAGTTTTATAGTTCAAGGTATATCCTAGAAGGAAGTTTCTTGAAGGCACCAATTGATTATGCTTTTCTTTGTATTTCTTACATTTAGGGTAACAATTATTAAACAAAAGTGCATCATACAATGGATATTTTTAAGATCCAAGTTTATATATTAAATATCCATAAGTATTTAGCATTGTTGTTTCCATATCACTAAAGCACTTTTTTAATGAGGTGATAGTAAATTTAGACCCTCTAAGAATATATGGTAAAAAATGTCCATATATGCCTGTATCATGACCATGTGTTATAATCCCTACCATTGATAACTCTAATATTATGTAACTTCTTTGCTTTTTGTCATTATCCTCGACACAAATATTTTTTTATGTTCCACCTTTCCATGAATGACACTGAGGCATTCTTCAAGGTATTTCTCTAACATTCATTTATGTGTGTAATAATTTTTTCTTGCAGAAAGTATTTAATTTGAGTGCATCATGAATTCTTGATCGATACGATCTTCCTAATCTCTAGAGAGGGACCTTGAGTGTTTTTATTGAGTCAACAAGATACATGTTTTGTACCTAGTGAAGTCATCATAAATGTCAATGGTCACATCATGAAAATTATTTCTCCACATGTTATTGAATTTTGGTTGGGATATTGGCTCATATTCCATATATTCTAGTTGTGCATTGATGTTGTGCCTCATAAATTCTTGAGTAAAAGATGTTGAAAGATGTCAGACATTTTCTCATGAGCCATATATATCTACCTGGAATGTTAGTCATGGATAAACATCTAAAAACTCATCTTCCAATTGGTCCAACAAATCTTTAATTGCCATTGTCTTCTATTGTGTCTTTTGTCAAAATCTCCTTGCATGGAATGTGTTTTGTTCCCCATTTTTGTGAAAATTTTGAATGTCAAAAATACTACTTCTCTTTAATCCATATATTTTAAGCCAATCTTCCAAAAAAATCTCTGTATCATGAAAATTAATGGTATTTTTATTTTTATTTTTCTTAAACAAATCGATAGAAAGGACATCCAAGACATGTTGTGTCAGGAATCTAGAACAACAAACTGCTCTGATACCACTTGTTAGGATCTAGGAAGCACAATTGATTACCAAGTAACTAAACACGGAATTAACCAGCAGCAATAAGTAACTAGAAATAAAAAACAACACAAAATATGAGAGACAATACCCAATTGTATTAATACTCATCCAGAAAGAAAATACAATAAAGAAGTGCCACAGTCTTCTTCCCACACCTCTAGGGCTTCCCACACCTCTAGGGCATACAGTTATTTTCCCTCAAGAGCTCACTCTCTCAATTACGGTCACAACAAACAACTCAAACACAGAGTTGTTGTTCACCTCCACTAGCCAGTAACAATACTGCTAGTCCACCAGTCAGTAACAATACTGCTAGTCCACCAAGTACTCCATGTACTCCAAGTCTGAGTATACACACATACTCCAAGTACTCAACGTACTCCAAGTAGATCTCCCATGAACTTGTAACAACCTACAAATCAAAATGATCTTACTTACACATGTAGATCTCACTTGATTTTGCTATACCGTAGATCAACCTGGCCTTGCACACCTGCCAACCTAGATCATACACACATGAAGAACCCTTCTAATTTTTCACACCAGCACCCCTGTGGATCTTCTACTAGACCTTGCACAACCTACAGATCTACCTGATCATACACACTTGGCACTGTGGCACTAGGAGGAGTCAACCTTTCTCTCTTCCCTCTGAAGGAGATATCCTTGCTCTCTCTCTATATAGCACACTTTACAATACAACCCATGAGTCTATTATATAGATCCCATGCAAACAATAATTAGACATCTAATTACAATAATTAGATCCGAAGCTCAAGACTAAAAATAGCCTTTTACATGCAAACAGCCAGTTTGTTAACAAACTATTCGTGAACCCAATAGTTCTGGAACCACACAGGTAATTGACGTCAGTCATTGTTAGTCTAGAGGTGACTGATGTCGGCCAATACTGACTAATGTCGACAGCTCTACACACTAGATATGACCGATATTGATTGACTTGATCGACATCGATTGCACTATAACTCAGCTACCTCCTCTTCCATGTTTGCATTAGTGAAGCTTTTAGCTCCACAACCTAACAATCTCCCACTTGGAGATAAATAGCTACACCTATACCTGTACCTGTACACCATCTAATTTGTTTCCTAGCTTGTATCCCTCTTCAAACTCAATCTTGAAGACCAACCACCACACATCCTGTGGTGCAACACCTATCATCCAAGTAACCTACCGTATCTTCATCTAAAAACCCATGTAGAAAAGAACTTGACCCTGCATAGCATGTCGACCTACTGCTGGTCCCTCTCAGATACCTGAGAACCCACTGAACCGCTTTCTAGTGCTTTCTTCCTGAATTGGCTATGAACTTGCTGACAACACCCACTACTGGGGCAATATCAGGGAGTACACATGTACTCAACCTCATCATGTGATTGGGGACCCTGTCCTGTGAACTATCCATCCATAGGTGTGCTAATCGGTTCTACATCCTACATCCTGAACCTCGCCACTACCTTATTCACACAATCATCCTGTGACAACATCAACTTGTGATCTTTCTTGTCTCTATGATTACTCATGCCAAAGAATTTTGCTACTCTCAAATCCTTCATGGCACACCACTGAACTAACCTTACCCTTAGCTTAGCAAAACCCTGCATGTGTGACCCTAAAACAAGCATACACACAACATACAGTAACAGGATAATGTTGCAATCATCATCCAACTTGGTAAAGAAAACACAATGGTTACAATGACACTAACTAAAGCCATGCTTTGTCATACACCTGTCAAACCTATACCACTGTCCTGTAGCTTCCTCAAGACCATATACCCTGGCCTTCCATCTCACGTGTCCATTCCCTCTCTTCTTTAACCAAAGAATCCATTCGTCTCTCAGTGCTTTCATCCTAGCTGGCAACTCTACCAAATCTCTCGTTTGGTTCTCTTTCAAAGAATTCATGCCATGCTCCCACTGTTTCCTGGATCCTACCTGCTCTATAGTGAGCAACAAGTATAAAGAAGGGGAATAACAAATTTGAGGCTTAATTACCCTTTCAATCCTCCACATGGGCGTTTGAGACTCCTTAACAGCTTGCTGTCTGCCTAAAATCCATTCCAGTGACTGATGTCGGTCACCACCCAGTCTGCATCTGACCGACATCAGTTCCATGCAACTAACCTGACTGTCGATGCTAGTTTCCTGACCAACATTGGTGTCTACCTGCCTGACATGACTGACTTCTCTAGTCTACATATGATTGACATCAGTGCTTACCTGTTTGACATCGGTTCCCCCTAACCGACGTCGATACCTGTGTTTGCCTGTGAGTGATAAATTTTTACCCATGAGCTTACCTTGGATCAAAACCCTATCCAAACTACCCTACTCAAAGTTATTTAGTCCCATCCGTTGATCTCTTTCCATCATCTCCTCCATAAACACCAAGGCTTTCTAGTTCTTAAGTTTTTCAAATACATTAGACTTCCTTTTCTTGCAATAATTCTAATGCTTTCTTGTAGCATCCCACTGCTCACAAAAATCTCAGTCTATGCTCTCCGAAGCTGAACTCTTACCATTTGACTTAAGAACATCCATTTCCTTCTCACTCATGTGACCAAGCCTAAAAAGCCACATCTTTGCAATAGAAGTGGAATCAGTAATACAAGTAGATAGATAAAGAGTACCTACTTTCTTACCACATGCTAATTCAAGTGCATCCTTGGTAACATTCCAAGAATTGACTATGAGAGTTACTATGCATCTCTCATCACCCAACTTTCCTATAGAAATTAGCCGCATCTCCAGGACTGGGACCTACATGACCTCCATCAACACCCATGTGTTGGCCATCTACAATTTCAGCCACACTTCCCCTTTGCCAATACTTTGACAAGGCTCATCAACCCCTAAATAAATCTTTCCAAAGTCTCCATGGACCTTAACATAGAAAAATACTCTATTTGGGGCTGCATGGAAAGAGGCAATAGAATCTATAAGCCAAGATTCTAATTTATCCAAGGAACATATAAGAAGAACTAGTGCAATAATACCTGCAACACATGCTCCTTCATGCTGATCTTCTATCAACCAACAATATTTCTTTACCTGCTCTTTCTTTCCATAACACCGTAATTGACCATTCTTGCTTTTGAATTCCTCCATCCTTAGCGTACTTTATTCTACCATTGCTATACTCCCACTCAATCAAAAACCCCTGAGAGTGACCTGTAATCAAACACAAACTTGCTCCCTACAACCTTAGCTCTGATACCACTAGTCAAGAATCTAGAACAACAAACTGCTCTGATACCACTTGTTAGGATCTAGGAAACACAATTGATTACCAATAAACTAAACACAAAATTAACCAGAAGCAATAAGTAACTAGAAATCAAAAATAGCATAGAATATGAGAGACAATACCCAATTGTATTAATACTCATCCAGAAAGAAAATACAATAAAGAAGTGCCACAGTCTTCTTCCCACACCTCTAGGGCTTCCCACACCTCTAGGGCATATAGTTATTTTCCCTCAAGAGCTCACTCTCAATTATGGTCACAACAAACAACTCAAACATAGATTTGTTGTTCACCTCCACCAACCAGTAACAATACTGCCAGTCCACTAGTCAGTAACAATACTACCGGTCCACCAAGTACTCCACGTACTCCAAGTCTGAGTATACACACATACTCCAAGTACTCAACGTACTCCAAGTAGATCTCCCATGAACTTGCAACAACCTGCAAATCAAACTGATCTTACTTACACAAGTAGATCTCACTTGATCTTGCTATACCGCAAATCAACCTGGCCTTGCATACCTGCCGACCTAGATCATACACACATGAACCCTTCTAATTCTCCACACCAGCACCCCTGTGGATCTTCTACCAGACCTTGCACAACCTACAGATCTACCTAATCATACACACTTGACACTGTGGCACTAGGAGGAGCCAACCTTGCTCTCTTCCCTCTGAAGGAACTATCCTTGCTTTCTCTATCTAGCACATTTTACAATACAGCCCATGAGTCTATTATATAGATCTGATGCAAACAATAATTAGACATTTAATTACAATAATTAGATCCATAACTCAAGACTAAAATTAGCCTTTTACATGCAAACAATCAGTTCATTAACAAACTGTTCGTGAACCCGACAGTTTTAGAACCGCATAGGTGACCGACATCGGTCGCTGTTAGTCTGGAGGTGATCGACGTCAGTCGATACTGACCGATGTCAGTAGCTCTGCACACTAGATATGATCGACGTCGGTTGGCCTGACCGACGTTAGTTGCACTGCAACTCAGCTACCTCCTCCTCCATGTTTGCATCAGTGAAGCTTTTAGCTCCACAACCTAACAAGTTGCCTCCTATTTGTTATTGTGGAATCAAAAAACTTTATCCTTGTAGATTTTAGAATCTCAAATGATAATCCTGATGGAAAATAATTTTTTGGTGCAACATTTATCTACATACATTGTTGAAGTCTCACTATCTATGCTTTAATCAAACTCCACTTAGCTAAGTAAAGTGTTTGGATGATTTCTTTTTCAGCCTGAGTATTTGTAGGCACAATTTAATTTTTTGGATGCCTTTACAATAGGAATGTTAGGCAAGAAGTGACTTAATTATCTAATATGTCCCAAATGTTTCCAATTTATTTTTCCTTTGGTGTCATGTATGGTAAATTGATTTCTCTACAAGTCTCAGTGCTCACTATTTTATTAGAAGGCCATCTAATGATAGATGTTCCAGTTACCTTTGTACTACAAATCTCACAATGTTGTATAACTTTCCTTATGAAAATTCCCAATTCATTTTTTAACATTGAGACATGAATGCAACCAAAAATATATCCTAGTTGTGAAAATTCAACATAACCAAAAGCAAATTTTTCATCATTTCCAAGAGCTGTACATTTGTGCAAAAAATGTACCCTTTTCCCAAGAATTTTTTTTTCTTATGCTTTGAAATGTGGTAGGATCATTGATATATCAAACACACGAATCTAAGCAAGGGTTTTCTTGTTGAAATGGTTGTATATGAAGAAATAAAATCAAACTATTTTGTTTTTTTTCTACATCATTATCTATAGAAAACTTGTATGTGACATGTTGCATCATTCTTGTGCTCCATATAGCAAAACTATCAACTACATCCCCTAGATTATCCATAAAAGCTGCATGAAATAGAAGTGGTAGAGTTAGATTAAAATATTTAGCCAAATTAACACTTATGCATTCAATAGGTGTTTCCTCATTATGGAATTTGGAAGTGAGATTTATGGGTTCTAGAGATTCAATATTTGGATCTGCCACTTTTTGTATTCTTCCTTCACCAATGACCTTACCATTATTTGTGAAAGAAACATAGTCTCCACATTGGAAAGCCATTAACATATGATTATTTAGCTTGGACATTTGTAAAAGACATGAGATGATTTGTTAATTAGGTTATTTATAAAATGAATCCAATTTATACGTGTATGTAGGAGATAGAGTTATATTTCTACCATAACATAAGCATGGAGATGTGTTGAAACCTACAAATCTTAAAAAGGTAATGTATAACATTTTTTTTAATGACATAGTTTATGTCAATCCAAAAAAAAAAAAAAAAGCTTTTAATATCATATACTACATACTTCAATTCATGGTTCATCCTAATTTGAAGGTATCTCCTAAGAGATACATTTCAAACATGAATCAAAGTGGAATATCCACGTAGAGAAAAATAGCTAATTAAGTCAATATTCAACCATGTATTTTATTAGGATACAAAATGATATTGGACAATAGGGGTTTTGAGAAAAATTATGGAAAATGATTAGCTTCTTATATTTTGGGATCATGTATGTGATTTTAACCTTTGTTATGGACCCAAATTTTTTGAAGGTATCTCTTAGGAGATACCTTTCAAACATGCATATGGGTACCCTTAAAGGTTTGAAGGCAATATTGGGTGATAACATAAAGGGCCTTGTAATACCTTCAAGGGTACCCATGACATTAATCTTAAGACTTAATTTTTGAATACTCAAGGACATGTGGCATGCACCCATAAATTATTACAAGTTCATTAGGTGAGATAATATCCATGATTCTAAAAAGTGTCTCCATTATATTAACTCAGAGACTGACAGATTGAACTTAATATATGAAATCTTAGAGATATGTAAGAAGCAATGTGATGATGCATGTCTCCCTCTAAAATGTATCTATAATTATTGTTATAAATGGGGCCCACTTCCCTCGACCAATGGCATGCCTTCTTTCTTCAGGAGTGTTGTGACAACACATGTCATCAGTAAAAGGGACCAAGACTTAGCCAACTATGAAGAAGGGAAACTTGAAAAAGTAGAGGTCGATACACCACCTATCAATCTCATATAATACATCCATGATGAAAGGCTAACTATCCCAAAACTTTAAAACATTCATATGACTGAAATTTTATTTCAAGGTATCTCCTAGGATATGCCTTTAAGGGCATTGTAATACCTTCTAGGGGTCTCCTAGTATCTACCTTGAACATGTACACGATTGGAATTTTTTTCAAAGTATATCCTAAGAGATACCTTGAAGGGCCTTGTAATAACTTCGAGGGTAACATTATGCATGTTTGAAATGTATATCCTAGGAGATAATTTAAAATGACCCTTTAGGGTAATACATTCAAGGTATCCTCTAAGAGATACCTTTAAGGGTCTTCTAGTACCTTCAAGGGTTCTCCTAATATATACCTTGAACATGCACACGAGGAATTTTCTTTCAAGGTATCTCCTAGGGGATACCTTGGAGGGACTTTTAATACCATTATTATTGATTTAAAAGGTTATTACAAGGGATTTTTTATAGCCTTGGCATGCGGGGGACATTCGCATTATGTCTATATGAGTGAATGTGTAGAGATATTTAGAAATAATAAACAAAACACCATCTGAAGTGGAAATGTATTTTATATTCATCAATGATGAATTGATTATTTTAAGACTTGTTCAAACACCTATTTAAAAGGTAAGTAATGATCAAAACTTGAAATCTAAAGATTTTAATCTATAATAGGTGGTGTTATTATATGATAGCAGGTTCACAGCATTTTAAGGGAAAATGTGTAGTAGATGGAAAGGACCCTACATTATTCAAGAAATATCATAATAGGGTACCTTTATACTAAAATATTTATAGGAAACCATATTCCCAAGATATATAAATGGATGTATAATTAATATTTACATCCATTATTCTCACATCATAAAATTTGATAATAGAAAATGTCCAAAGACAAAATCTTTTGGACCAATGTTCAAAATAAATGTTCAAACAGATACTCCAAATTTAAAATTTCAATATCAAAATATTGAAAAAACCAAATCCTTTGGAATAATGTTTGAAAATAATGTTAGATGAATAAGTGTCTACCAAAATCCCTAAATCTCAAAGTTTCTAAAAAAAAGTTCTGGGCAAAAAATATAAATCGTAAAGTTTTCAAAAAAGAGGTTTCAATAAAACTATGTAATAAACAAGTCCCAAACACTTTCCCCAAGGAAAAAAATCCAAACTTAATGTCCAAACAAAATAATTATGAATAAAACTAAGTCCCAAAACCTACATAGTACAACTTATTAAATGCATTTAATAATTTAGTCCAAAATGTAAAATATCATTGATTGTACTTTACTAAAGATAGAGATTAAGGAGTAATTTGGTAAAAAAAAGTACATCAAGTTTAAATTAAGTATAGGATAGTGGTAGTGATAAGATAGGTAAGGTAGAAGGATGGCTAAAAGTCATGTAATACCATTAATTACATGGTTTTTTGAAAGATTTCATCTTGATCAAGGTAGATCGAGTTGGGATGTGATAGGTGGATTTATTAAATAAAGTGGCTACACAAAGTGACATAGGGTCACATAAAACACATGTTATGTGGTAATTTTAAATATTTGGGACAAAAAAGGTCACTATTAAAGACAAAATATTAAATATGAGGAATAACACTCGTGCACAGGAAGTCAGTGCATTTAAAAAGTTTGGAAAGAGTAAATTGGATATTGAAATCCATAAAATAAAGGGGATGAATAATGCCAAAACATTACAAAATTTGATGAATAAGATTATTCTAATAGATTCTCTCTATATACTCTCATGAATAAAAATCAATACCCATAGTTTGGTAAAACAAAGCAATCAAATAACACAAATTACAAGTTTAGTCATGGATAGGTGCAAGTTATTGATCTCACTCACAGATGTGCATAAGATAGAAATAAGGATTGGGTTAGGTCTTTGATAGACCAAATTCAATGACTTAGATCCATTTGACTTTACGAAAATGGTCGAAGTTTCTCTCTTCACCCCATAAATATAACTAGGTTCACAAGCAGGAGATCTTGCATTCCAACATCTACTTTAGGGTTTCAATGCAGAGAGGCTAGTCAGGTTACATATATTCAAGAAAATAGATAAGGTCATGCATACCTTGTGAAGTAGATACATTCAGGGGGCTATTTATTTATCTATATATATCACCATTTGACTCAATGCACATACCATGGTGAGAGCCAAAGGCCTCCTAAATCATGGAAAATCCTTATTACCATACAAGTTCACTACACCACCAATTCATTCATTTATTAGGAAGAAGTTTCCCACTAGGGAAGGTAGAGGAACCCAAATTAAATCCATTGAGTACGTTTCAATGAATATCTAGTAGAGTGTATTATGAAGAGGTTTTGGTAGATAATGAAATAGGCCTAGTAGGCAAAAAAAAGAGTAACTGACATTGTCTATTGCATGATACACCTGAATGAGAACTTTAATTGGCCAAGGTTTATCGCATCGTAGCTTACCACTAATATCAATAAGTTACTTTCAGGTAGCTCACAAAATTTTCAATATTAATTTTTGGTTTTATTGTTATGTTTCACCCAATGGAAGTCCCTATTAGGCCACGTTAATGTTACTGCAAACTTTTGGCCTACTACTACCCTCATTGACATAACTTGGACTAAGATAGGTAATATTATGAGCAACTGGGGTAGTTTAACACATGGTGGCTTGAGGCTCTAGCTTTGATCGTGGTATACCCTCAAATTCCATAATATGTCATGCAATATTTTGGGTAGCATGCATCGATAAGTAAGTTATACAATGGTATTCAAATCAAGGTACATGAGTTGGCCAAGCAAACTATGATTCTAATGCCATTTTTCATCATAATGGTTGAAGCACAAGTCAAATTATGGAGGCAGATATCTTTAATCACAATGTCTGTGTAGCCTATTTGAACCATCCCTTTAGGTGCACAACAATATAGGTAAGATCAAGAATAACCACAACCATCTACACAACCATAGGCCTCACCATAATAGTTTACAAATCCCTCATAACAAGAAAAAGGCAAATAGAAGGGACTTGCATAAAGAGCCTCACCACCACCATCTAGAAAGAGATCAAGGCAAATCAAATATTGGTTGGATAACCCACATGTGCCAAGGATAGATTGTGAGTGTGATATTAAAATATTTTTGGTTGATGAATAAGAATTTATTCAACTCATGATTGAAGACATTGGCTAAAAGGTCTATGATAAGGAGGAGGAGGAGTTATTTTCCTAGAAAGTAGTACTCATGTGCCAACTATGGAATAAGGTAAGTAGTGATCATGTGGTCAACATTACACAACCCTCTCCCTGTATTATTATGGATACTTTAGGTCAAGAAGAATCTTAGCACAAACTTGTGGAAAAAAATCCAAAAATATCTAGAAGATGGTTCATCATTTACGCATATTGTAGATCTACTAGAGGAAAGGAACCTAAAATGGCCATTGATTCACAAACAATGTACTCATCATTGGGTAAATCCTTCAACCACCATACAAGAACATATGGTATATTTTATAGAGCCATCCATAACAAGTAGTGCCCATCAAATGAAGTCTAGGGGATGAGGAGACACAAGGATACACTTTTCCTTCCAACCAAGTCCATAAAGATTTTCATGTGTAGAGGTGTGGTTATCAAATTTTAATCTTTAGAGAACTCACAATATGATATGGAAATAGTTGATTTATATATAATGGAGGGATATACAGATACCACTATGCTAGATCCAGCTGAAGAAATGGATGCTACATAGGATACCCTAGATCATGAGGAGGAGGATATGAAGAATGAAGAAAGGAAAAAGAGAAAAGTAGAGAAGAACAAAAAGAAGAAAGATGTGATGGAATAATCAGTTGTATAAGAAGACCAACATGAATAATAGGAATATGATAAACAATACACCAAGGAGGAATAAAAACAAAATAAGTTTGAATAAGCTGAGGTTGAGAAAAAGAAGGCCAAAGAAGGTCAAGGCAAAAGAAAGAAATTTGATGAAGCAAAAGATGAAAGGAAGAGAAGGGATCATGAAAAGGTAGTAAAAAAGTATTAAGAGGTACAAGATGCATAGAGAAAAAATCAAATAGAATAAGATGCATGAGATAAATATGCAAAATAATAGGACCAAAAGGATGAGAAATACAAGTACGAGGTAGAGGCATAAGATACCAAGGAAAAACTTGAGGTTGATGCCAAAGATAAATTGGAGGCTAACGTCGAAGCTAAGTCTAAGGCATATGCTAAAGACAAAATTTTGGCCAAAGATAAGGTTGTATCCAAGGATTGAGTGAAGGAAAATGCAGGATAAAATTATGTAAAGGTACAAACATTCAGCATCCTATAAGGATGTAACCCAATTAGGTGCACCAGGTAAGAATTCACTATCAAAGTATTTCCCCTCTACCCAATGGTTGTGGGATGTTCCTACCACATCATCTCATCATAATACTTTATTGCTTTCATTAGTATAATTTATGCCATATCTTGCCATAGTCTAAATGACATCTACCACGCTTGTTTCCACTTCCATGGAGATGTATTTATATGTTTTTCAATGGCCATTGTCCAAGAAAATTGAAGGAATAGATGCATTCAAAAAATATATTGCATTCAAAAAATATATTGCACAAAAGGCTTTAGATATAGAACATATTGTTTTTTACTACACAAGGATAAAGTGGAATCAGAAAATCAAATTGCTAAGGATGGGTAGCTCATCAATACCACTTTCCCTACTCTTGTTACACAAGTCCTTGGTGATCAACTAATGTTCGAAGATAAAAAACTCACTACGTTACTAACTCAGCTAACAAAGGATTGGGTGAGTGCACATAAAATGTGCACCCAATGGTAGGTTATCCACATTAAAATGGAAGGCATTTATGAACTAATAGAGGAATATATACAGGTCTTAGATACTGTTGCACATCAAGTTAAGCAAATTTTATAAGGAATGCTTGATTGGAGTCAACACCTTAACAAATAATTAGCTTATGCTAAACTAGAGTTTAAAATGGTGGATAAATCTAAATGTTTAGTGAATGATCAAATGGATACTAGAGAAACACTAAATAGTGCATTTAAATAGTTTTTAGATGTAGGGATACCATGAGGAAGATGTTCTAGGTCTTGTAGAATGAGACAATGTGCAACACATTTGTGGTTATTCAAGCCTAAAGGATTGTAGATAGGTTGGATGATATTATGTCAGATATCCAACTTAAGATGTCAAATGCTAGAGACTTCTATATCATTGTAGTATAAGAAGATGTACACAATTTGATGGTCATTTTGATTCCACTATGCATTTTACTTACCATGGTGTGGGAAGTACTTGATAATTGTAAAATGCTCAAGCATGAACTCTCATAGGTTGAACCAAATATTACATATATCTTAGATGAACCTAATTTCATTCTACCATAGGAGCTCCAAGAATTTTTTTAGAAGATAAATATGGATACAAAGGTGTAGTCTAGGCAGCCACAGCTTACATAGCCACCTAGCCAAACTTTGGCACCACCTCCACAATAGGTAAATGCATAGTCCAAGTTTTTTAGTTTAAGAAAAAAAATTGATTTTTAACATAGTCATAATCATTTTAAGTGGGATCTGGTTGGTTGAATACCCCTAACCTAGATGTACACCTAGTTAAGCTAGTCTATTGAAAACTGTAAAGGGTGGTAGGAAAGTTTGTTGCTTAGTTGCAAACTTGAAAGGGTGGTAGGAAAGTTTGTTGCTTAGTTGAAAACTTGAAAGGGTGAATAAGTGGTGAGCTAGGGCTTTAAACTGATAAATAGCCCTTGGAAAAATTACTACCACTTTTGTGAAATGCTAATCTTTTAAAGCTTTAGTCAAGATCAGAGTTTAGATTTTGTCTCAGGATGAAACAATAATTTAAGTTTGAGAAAGTGTTGGACGTGGAGCAAGGCCTCATAAAACTACAATTCTATAATTAATGGACACATGTGTAAATGGAATCATTTTATCATCTATATGATATTTTGGATGTCTTCATCCTTGTTATCCAAGTAATAAATATAAGAATACCATGACTCTTTTCTTTTTTTATGTTATAAAGTTGTAATGTGAAGATACAAAGTTATTTAAAAAGCTATATATAGTGATTTGATGTAATGTAATATTGTTTTGATGTGTGATCTAGATTACTAGACTAGATCTATTATGGTTTTCTTAAGATTATTTTACATATGCCTAGTGGGCAATGTTTACTCTATTTTATTTTAACTTGTTCTATATTGTATTATGTTGTTTATGTTTCAAAATTATTAACTCCATGTTAGTTTATCTTTATATTTTTTGTTGTGTATAAAATTGATGATTCTATAAATTCACTCATGTTTTTATGATTCTTTTGTGCTTCCTACTATGCAAGATATCCCTATAATTTACATGTTATAGAGAATTTCCAAGAAAATCTTCTAACATTCCTTCAACATGCATATGATTGGAGTTTTATTTCAAGGTATCTCCTAGGAGATGCCTTGAAGGGCTTTGTAGTACCTTCAAGTATACCCTAATGCATGTTTGAAAGTTATACGGTATCTCTTAGGAGATACTTTCAAACATGTGTTAGAGTACCCTTGAAGGTATTAAAGGGTCCTTCAAGGTATATTATAAGATATACCTTAAAATATCCTGTAGTACCTTCAATGGGTATCCTATTAGATACCTTGAAAATGCATACGATTGGAATTGTCTTTCAAGATATCTATTATGAGATATCTTGGAGGGCCTTGTAATACCTTCAATGGTACATTTATGCATGTTTGAAAGGTACCTCTTAGGAGATAAATTCAAGGTATCCATGAAGGTATTACACTTCCCTTTAAGGTATATTCTAGGAGATACCTTGAAGGGTATTGTATTACCTTTAAGGGTTCTCTTAGCATATAGAGATATCTTGGAGGGCATTTTAATAACTTCAAGGATACCTTTATGAATGTTTGAAATGTATATCTTAGGATATATCTTCAAGGTAGCCTTGAAGGTACTACAATTCCCTTTAAGGTATCTTCTAAGAGATACCTTGAAGGGCATTGTAGTACCTTCAAGGGTTATCCTAGTAGATAGAGATACCTTAGAGGGCCTTATAATACCTTCAGGGATAACTTTATGTATGTTTGAAAGGTATCTCTTAAGAGATACCTTTAAGGTGACCCTGAAGATACTGCAATGCCTTTAAAGTTACCTTTTAGGACATACCTTAAAGGGTCTTGTAGTATCTTCAAGGGGTCTCTTAGTAGATACTATTGTACCCAACATCTCCCTTTTCTTATTCAAGAAATGGGGACTCACTTTTAAATTTTGGCCTTGTTTTTTGAAACTTTCTTCTATTTATATGAATAAATTTATAATCGGATTGATCCTTAGCCTTTACAGTTAGAAGAACAAAGCATAATATTATACATTTTATGTACTAACTTTATTAATGCACACAATTGGAATTTTATTTCAAGGTATCTCCTAGGAGATACCTTGAAGAGCCTTGGAATACCTTCCATGTTGATTGCAAAGGTCCTTGCAAGGGATTTGATGTAACCATGTCACCTTTTTTATTTGGCAAGAACCCTGATGTCGGCTCAAATTTAAGATATACATTTAAGTTAGCTTTGAAGGTACTACAATGCCCTTTAGGGTATCTTCTAGAAGATACATTGAATGCTCTTGTAATACCTTCAAGGTTTCTCCTAGTAGATAGAGATATCTTGGAGGGCCTTGTAATACCTTCAAGGATACTTTTATGCATGTTTTAGAGGTATCTCTTGAGAGATACCTTTAAGGTAGGCTTGAAGGTACTATAATTCCTTTTAAGGTATATTATAGGAGATACCTTGAAGGGTATTATAGTACCTTCAAGGGTTCTCCTAGTAGATACCTTGAACATATACATGATTGGAATTTTCTTTCAAAGTATCTCCTAGGATACTACCTTGAAGGGCATTGTAATACTTTCAAAGGGATTCCTCATAGATACCTTGAACATGCACACAATTATAATTTTATTTATAAGTACTTCATAATAGATACCTTGAACATACACACATTTGAAATTATTATTTTGAGCTACCTCTTAAGAGATACATGAACATGCACACAATTGGAATTTTCTTTCCTAGGTATCTCCTAGGAGATACCTTAAACATGCACATGATTGGAATTTTCTTTCAAGGTATCTCCTAGGAGAAACCTTGAAGGTTCTTGGAATACCTTTCATGTTTATTATAAAAGTCCTTGAAAGGGATTTGATATAACCATGGCACCATTTTATCTGGCAAGACTCGATACACACGATTGAAATTTCTTTCATGGTATCTCTTAGGAGATACCTTCAACATGCATCAGATTGGAATTTTCCTTCAAGATATCTCCTAGGAAATATCTTGAAGGCCCATGGTATACCTTCCATGTGGATCGTAAAGGTCCTTACAATGGATTTGATATAACCATGGAACCTTTTTATTTGGTAAAACCCCTGATGTCAGCTCTGATTACCTATGATAATGATGTGTGGCACTCCCATAAACAACCACAATTAGAGGGTCACACTCAATATCTCACCATAAATAAAAAGATGCCACATGGCACAGTACAAAATATTCATCACTAGGCTGTATTTTGAGAACCCCTAAGAGTAATCAGAAGGTACCACATATTAAAAGGTGGAAAAATTTAGCTTTAAAGCTAAAATTGACAGTGAATCAAAGGTAAATCAATGCTAAATTTGAATTCTAATGCAATTGAATTCCAAAATCAATAGATTGAAGATATGTAAAGTTGATGAACTTGCCATTAATGTGGCATGAAATATAATTACCATCAAACCTTTCATTAATAAAATCAATCTTCAAAAGGCTACTCAACTCAGCTATTATAACCTACATTTGCATTTGAATCTCTAAGCATTTGATCTCTCTACCACCTACATCTCCAATTCAACCAAGCTCAAGCTCTTCATAGATTACACCTAACCACCATTATTAAATCTCAAAAATTGTAGATAAGTACAATAAGATGTTAGTTTCTACTCAGGATATCATAGAAAAGGCATAGGCAAGACCATCCACTTTGGGTAAGAGCATTGCATTTGGAAATGATAATTTTCTATTTCAATACAATAATTTAGTTGTGTTCAAGGACAAAAAGTTCATCCCCAAGGCCATAGAAATAGGGGACATGAATTACAACAACATCTATTACAATGTCAAAGGAGATATGGATCCTTATGAAATTGAGACCATGCCCCACATTATTAAATTGGATTCAGACATCATTACAATCCAAACTGTTGGTCTCCACAAGGTTGTAGCCAAACCAGAGGTAATTCCATGTGCTAGCCTAATATATGGCATCTTTGATAATTTGAGATGTGAAGATGGATTGCTCAAGTCAGTGAACCAAGGAATTACCATTTCCTTCATTTTAGGTCCCAACTTTGAAAGATATTATGACTTGCCCCTACCACAACTAGATCATTATTAATAATTTGTATAAGGCATACAAACTAGAGATAGTCTTAGCTTCATGGGTAACAAACCCAACTAGAGTGGAATTCATATATGACTAAGGTAACATACCCATTTACCAATTCATAAAGGGATTTAGGGTTAGCTTAGGCCTAATGAATAGAATATTCAATAATACACACATTGGGTATATAGATATAAGAGCTATCCCACTATTGCAAATAATTTTGGACGATCAACAAATCCCCTCACTTGGATATATTATTAGTAATAATATAGTAACTACTATGAATGACACTTAAAATAATGGTGTTCCATTATACATGATGAACTACCTATTAGATGCCATCTATGTGACTACCCAATTAGGTCAGAACTCATGGTCTCCTATGTGAGATAAATTTGTGCCCTAGACATAATCAAAGCTGCACATTCATCACTTCCATCACCACATCAAGATAATTTTAGAAGATTTATAAATTAGATTCCACATCTATTTTTAAGAGCACTGCTATAGTCAATTAGGTGAACCATGCTTAATGGGGACTTCAAGGGTATAGACTTTCAAGCAGGGTAATGAGATTGTTAAGAGATAATCATACAAACATCAACTAATGGGCACTTTGTGTATTAAGAAAACTCCCAAAGCATATTTAGACCTTTTCATTGTCCATACAAAATACATCACATCATGAACAATGGTATATATTGGAGAGGTTTATTTTAATAATGAAAGAATGGTGAAAATGTGAAGAAGATAACAATCTAAAAGGAATGCATTAAGTTTTGGAATTTGGAGGATATCATGGAGCCAAACTTAGTTTAATATTTAATTCCATGAAATCTTCACCTAAATCTACTTAAGGGAATCATAAAATATGTTGAAAGTCAAGACATTCAATACATCATAAAACAAGAAATCCATCACATGAAGCTACATCTAGAGCACCTAAGAATAAACCAAAAATGCCTTGTGTTCAGATCTGTGCCAACTAAATGGTCTAGCCATATTTAGGACCCACAAGCACCCAACCGGATCTAATGTAGTAGGCCATGTGTCAATAAATGGTAGCCTTTAGATTTAAATCTAGAATTGATGGTGAATCAAAAGAGAATCAACACTAAGATTTGAATAGAAAGGTGACAAGATTTCCATTAATGCGACATGAACCAGAATTACCATCAACATTGCATTAATTAAAGAAACCTTTAAAAGGCTACTCAACTTGGCTACAACTACACACAATTATACTCAAAGCCCTAAGTATTTTCCATCTCTACTATCTACATTCTCAAATTCAACCAAGATCAAACTCTTCACAAATTATGCATGTACCACCATTGTTGGAGATACAAAGATACAAAAAACTATAAGAGAAAGTCAATCGATACCCAAAATACTAAAAAAAGGATTAAATTAAGACACCCCACCCTGACAAGGGCATTATGTATGGAAATTATGATTTATTGTTTCCATTTGGTAATTCAGTTGTTTTTAAGGATACAAAGTTTATCCTCGATAACATAGACACATGGGATAGACACTATAACACTATGTATTATAACATTGAATAGGCCAAGGACCTAGATGATTCTAAGACCATGCCCCACATCATTAAAATTTATTCTGATATCTTGGTAATCCAATGTACCAATCTTCATAAGGCTGCAAAAAATCTAGATGTCATGCCATGCATAGGCCTAGTACATGGCATCTTCAGGATGTCAAGATGTCAGGATGGACTACTTAAATCCATGCACCAAGGATTACCCATTGCCTTAATTATGGGTCCAATTTTTGAAATATATTATGACCTACCTCTACCACATACAAAGTATAACAAGAGCATCATAAAAAAATGATATGAGGTACACACTTTGGATAAATTCCTGGCCTCATGGGTAGAAGACCCCAAAGGGATTGTTTATATGAATGATCAAATAAACTTTCCCATATAGAAATTTATAAAAGGGGTAATAATTAGTATGGATTTACTAAACAAGGTCATTGGTAATACACATATTGGATATACATACATAAGGATAATCCCATTACTATAACAGATCTTGGAGGACCAATAGATTCCCCTACTTGTGGATATTATTAGTAAAAACTTGATTACGTCTATTTAGGACACATGATATATTAGATCTCTATTCTATATGATGAGCTACCTATTGGATACCTTTTTTTAAATGTCAAAATTAGGTCCAAACACATAGACTTCTAAGCGAGATGAAGTCATGCCTCAAACATATTCTGCAATGCAAATTCACCATTTTAGGCACCATATCAAAATAATTACAAAACCTTTATATCCCCCAATCTAAAATTCAATCATATAATGTCCTATGTAGAGAGTTCCATAGGAGGTTATACATGCACTGAGGAACATTGGCATCTTCTAGATCTACCTTGACTTTATAGTCATTCGAGTGGAAGGGGTAATAGCAGCTCCCCTTAGGCTACTAAGGTATGTGCCAATGAAGTTGGTAGAAGAAGAGATATACTACCAAATGCTCCATGGAATTGATGGCCTCTTTAAAAGGAAGAAGAATACACCTCCCCACAAGGCTCCGTACTAGTAAGGGAAAGCCAAGGTGAAATAATGACAATATGTGATAGTGGTAGCATGACATAAGGATTACTACCTATTGCTCGAAGATGACCTGAGAACATGGGATCTGAATCAATTCATTTCCAAGCACCTTACTAAATTCAAGAGGGATATGGACATGGAATATGAGCATCAAGATGAAATACATGACTGGATATAACTCAATGGTTTGAATAATAAGGAGGTCTTGAGAAAATATACCAAGAATAATGTACCACTCAAAATGAGACTTGACTAAGAAAGGAAAAAATAAGATATAACAAGGCCTCAACCCCCACCAACTCATGGAAGCATGTTTAGTGTAGACTATGAGGAGAAGGAAGATTAAGAAGAGGAGGATATCACTCCTATTATCAAAAATAGACCATGAAGGCCCCCATTTTAGGCTACTCCAAGTGGGCATAATATGCCTCTAAAATCTGAGTGAGGAGAGTCAAGTGGCCAACCTGCCTTTCATGAAAAACTTTAATTTCCACTGTACCTACTAAATAAGCTACCATAGAAGACTTGGACTAACCGTGTCCTAATATTATCGATCTTGAGGAACAAAAACAAGGAGTCAAGATTTCATTGGGTGGACTACATGTGTTAGCTAGGAAGATAATTGAGAAAGTCTATGCAAGGAATAGGTCCCTCAAAAATATAAAAGGTGGAGTAATGTCACCTCCATCAACCTCCCAAACTCCCTTACCAAGTAAAATACCTTTTCATACATTTCTAGTTGTTAATACATTCACAATTTCCCTTACTAATGCTACTCATGCCATTCCTATGTTCACATCCCCAACCACTACTTCCTTTAGAGGCACCATTCCATAGTACATCTCCCATGCCATAGCCAAATTTCCACCTCCACTTAGCTCCCACAACACTAATGCTAGCCTAGCCAAAGGTTCCATTCCTTCTTACGATATCATGAGTGCATCACCCTCCCTTGGCCCCATTACACCCACCAAGCCATTGAGGCCCATTTCACCATATTCATTTGGAGAAAACTACCTCGCCTCATGATAATAGTAAAAAATGATTGGGCCTAAAACGTTGTCTTCATTTTTTAGACAAGTTCCCAACAAAGTATTTGTTTAATTCACTAGGTCAATTAGACCTAGCTAATTTTTATATCCCTACTTCTGCCTTAGTTTCTTCCACATCCTAGGCAATCCCATTGCAACCACCTCCTACTCAACAATCATCATCAACTATACCAAATTGGGTATAAGAGATGATTTAAATAATAAGGTAGGGAAGGCCTCAAGTAGGCCAAGTCACATCCCAAGTTGGCATGAGATTTGATACAACCACTAGGACCATGAAGAGGGTTATAAGGAGAAAATTAAAACAACCTCAATCGATCTCAATTATGGTATTTGAAAGTGAAGATCCACTCTTCACTCTAAATAAGAAGAAAAATAAGGCCTTGCATGGGTTCAAGAATATGGGGAGGATCACATATCCTCGGTGTAAGCACATGATGAATCAACTATTACCATTATGTAGGGGATATAATAGGAGCTAAAGAGGTGAAAAGAACAAATGCTACCTACTATTCCAGAAGGCACATTGATTTCAATAATCAATGCCATAATTAATGTGTTCAACCTCTACAAGGTTATGAAGAAGAGACAAGGTGATGTAATCCAAAAATATAAGGCAGTCACCAAGCTTGACCAAAGTCTTGTCCATTATGACACCAAGTTGGCAAATTTGGTAAGAGTGTCAAGAAGTAACAAATTACCTGATCTCAAAGTTTGCTTCTTGAGGACATAGTGCCTGCACAGACCATCCTCATGAACAAGAAGAGGTTTTTAGGACATGGTTTGATCAACTCAAATATGCAAACACATCCTTTGAGAAAATTGAGTTAAATATAGACCACTTGCTGAAGGATGCCATGATTACCAAAATGATCAAGCCTGACAGCTCCTTCATAGAGGAGCAAAAGTTTAGGGTGCAGATGAAAGTATTCATTTCATAGTTACAATAGGATGTGGTAAGTTACAAGATGGAAACATAAGTGATATACATTATGGCATTCACCAACCAAAGGCTATAGAAGGTTGAGGAAATTGAAGAGGCATTATGCCCCATACTCATAGAATATCCCTGGTTGATCCAGGATATACCAAACCTATTCAGACCAATGATCCTAGACATCACTTAGATTGATCAATATTATAAATATTGTGTATAAGTGTGGACCTAGGAAGAAAATAAGAGGAAGTAGAAGAAAAAACAATAGTAGGAGGCTGGCCAACAACCACCCTAGGCCCATAGGGATATTTATTTATATCTTGTAAATTTTGAATTTGGAATACTCCTTTGAAATGTAAACATTCCAACCACTTGGCTATATTTGGGATGCATTTATGGGCCTAATTGAACTAATATTAGGCATTTATGAGACTATAAATAGGGGTCTCCCCTCATTTTGTAAAGTATAAAAACACTTGTTACAAAAATTTATATAAAGAAACAAAGAATTTGAGAGTCTATCTGCAGTGTTCTTTTGGGTGGTTTTGTGATTTTTAAAATCTCATGATTTTAGATGTTTGATTATTTACTTTCTCAAAATTAATTTGGTAATTAGATTTTATACATGCATCAATTTGTTTGAGCTTAATGCTAGGTTGACTAATTTAGTAGTATACTTACTCTATTTTTTCTCATTAGTAACTAAATTTGTTATGAAATTTACTACCAGTGAGTTATCTTTACATAACATATGTTGTTAGATATATGCATTATCCTTCCTCAAAATCTTCAACTGCATTTATTCATCTTTGAGCATTACACTAGGGCTGGTAGATGTTAGTTTCATGTGATTTGATTTACAAGTTATCAGAATTGACATCTTCTTTCATCTTAAGCACAAATTCTTTTTTCCCTACCCTAATCTCTCTTGGATCTACCCATAAATCACCTTAGTTTAATTCATGTTGTATATATCCATTGTTCATTTGCATTTTGGGCATTAATTGTCAAACATCAAGATAATAAACAAATATTATTAGGAATTTATGTCACTACATAACATTTGCTATCCCTACAATTATGTCTGCTTGTAGACTTTTAAAGTGGTGACTACATTTATAATATTTATGTTATTCCTAACAATATTTTACAAAAAAAATCAAGGACTAAGTCAATCCATGACTTTTAATTGAATTTTTTCATTAATCTTTTCATCCCAACATCTAATTGGTTTAGTAATTGATCCTAAATTCACATATTCAGAGGAGCTAGCCTCACAACTAGAGGTCTAGTCTAGATACATGCATCCCATAGCCTTATATCATTCCAATGTTAGTTTAGATATGAATTAGATTTGAGCAGCCTAATTTCAATTGGGTGCTATCTAGGTTGATAATAGAAATCAAATGAGATTTGTTGGTCTTTGTTGTTGTAAGGGAACTTTATTTTTTGCCCTAACTTACTCCCTCTTTTTGAACTTTTTTTAACATGAATCAATTTAGATTAATGCTTGTTGTGTATATCCATTTGTTTGTTTAATATTTTGGGCTTATATTGGCAAATACAAAGAATTTTGCATCATAACAAATTCAGGTAGATTATGTCACTACCATATTCTTGTTGTCCCTACAACAGGGTTTGCTTGTAGACTAGAAGGTGGTAAGTTGTAACCACATAATATCTCCAACAAAACTGAGTGAAGCCCCAGGTTTTCCAATACCTACACTATAATCTAAGAAATATTATTTTTTGTTCGCATTATGTCCTTGACACAGACACACATCAATAGTTTGGAATGACCTAAGGATGAATCTGAGTATTCTCAACTTACTAACTCTTGCATGCATTCTTAAGTATTAGTACTCCTCTACATATTAAGGTGGTCAATTTACTCAAGAAATATAAGTCAACTATACGTATTTAATCTAGGATTACACACAAATTCATCAATAGTAAGTTGGCTACTCATTTGAACTATTTCATTTACTTATCTCTAGAATTTCAAATCCTAATTACAGGTGAGGGTATAATCAATTGTTCTAATAAATGCCATAGTATAAAGCTATGGGAGACTACATATTATATTATCTTATGTTATATATTATCATGGATGGGTCTAACATTTGTTTTGGATTTTAATGACTCACCACTTTATGCATAATTGAGATTAATTTTGAGTAACTATTCATGTTCATTCATTTATAAGGATGGACATTTAAACTACATGGTTTGTTGGTTAAAACTAGGCAATTGGTTAGTTTTCACTAGATGATGAAGATGATAAAAAAATGTGCAAATTAATTATTGTGTGACTATTTTTCATAGAATTTAAACCAAACAAGGAGTCTACCCATTTAAATCTGAATATTAACGATTTCATAACATAAACTGCTAAATAATGAATAAAAGCACCAAGTCAACATAAATAAATCACACATTTTAGATAGAGTAAAAAATATATTAAATATTGTTAATATTAAATAATTTAAAATAAGGATCTACAAAAATGACAGTAACAAATATGGTCAATGCTGCAGACACTCTACAACCTGATCTGTTTTGATCTATCAACACTCTAAAGTGTATGTTCAGATAAAAACTAGGAATATGTAGGAATAGGAATATATATGGAGAGAAATGTTTAGTGATTTTTGTTCCTCTTAAAAATTTGTGAAAACTATACAAACCCCATTTTTTAAAGTAAATTTGAATTTCAAATTTGTTGGGGACCCCGCCTATTTATGAACTCAAATGCACCTCGGGAATAGTCAATTTGAATTCAAAACATGCAATATATTTACTATATTAAAATGATATTTATATATATTATATTTAAATATATAATATTCATTCAAAATATATACTAAAAATATATTGTATAATGTAATATAATACTAAAATATTATATATTATATAATATATATGTTAATATTATTTATAAATAAAATTATAAATTATTATATACTATATATTAAATATATTACACTAATATATATATATATATATAGACACACACACACATATCATGACATATAATGTATGTATATATGTATTTGTGAGACGTTTTATGTAAAGAGAAAGAGTGTAAAATTATAATTGATAATTAAACCTAGTAATTCCAAACCCTTGACAATGTAAAAATATTAAAGTTCATCTTTAAAGATAATTATGGGCACAGACCAATCAAGATCTGAATCACCATGCAATAATTTAGTAAATGATGGCTTGCATTCTTAGTGTAAAGATATATCCTCTTAGAAATTGTAATCTCTACGTCAAAACTGCAACTCCCTTGGTTTTGATCAAAATGCATCTATATTCATTGGATAAGGAGCTCAATTATGGCTTATTACATTTTGTATTGGTGATTACAATGGAGAAATTTATTTTATTACAATGGCACTAAGAAAATTAAAAGTGACTAATAGGAATTGTTAGTTTAAAAATTAGGTAAAAAATTGGAGTGGACATATATGTTCTAATGACACCATATATTCCATGTATGCCTACTAGACCTAATGATGATGTATTATCAAGTATACCACCATAGTCTTGTTTCTCCTAAAGATACTATTAATGTTATATCTTAAACAAATGTGGATGAAAATCCACTGAATACTATGAAATAGCCTATTTATAAATCATTACCATCAGTTTCAAAGTTCCATGATGATAATTTTACTTCTACTTCCATATTTTACCTTCTATAATTTTTATTGTAATATGGTCTTGCAATTGATTATTGAACATTTTCTAATACTTATGATCCCATGGATGTGATCCAAAACCCATGGTAGGAGACTCATCAAGTGTAATGTTTTGGGACTCATTTAAGTCCTTAAGCTTATATCACAAGTAAAAACATTTGTTAGTAGAATGCATATGGCCCTGGTGGAAATCACATTACGCATTCTTGTCATATTAATATCCCTTTGGAAGAGGTTTAATCATATAAAACTCTAATAATACCTTAGTGTAGGGAGAGATATGAGTTTACACTCAACCAACTTATTAATAAGAAGCATCAGATTCTTTATGAATCTAGTATTTATTTTTATGTGGTGTATTTTATAATACAGCTTGATGTGGTACTGCCATGTTCATAGTTTAACTGGTATCACATTTTGGTGCATTTAAATTAACTTTGTAAGATGGATTGATCTTATATTTTGTATTATATTAAGCCAATGCAGTGGCCCCATAATTTAATATCTTCTTTAATGTAGGGAGTTTCATTTCTTGGTCATGCTTAGGGTCACCCTTCATGTTTATCATAAGTAATAAATTTCAGTGACACAAAGTGTAGTGGCAAGGGTTGAAATGATACCTCTAATACAAGAGGGTTATGAAATACATATTGTGAATCAATCAAGCCATATTTAGATGCCTTTTAGGTGTTCTTCTCAATGAGATGATGTTTTTCCTTTAATGATTTAATCATTTGTAATGAGGATTTTGAAAAATCCCCACCTTGGTTCAAAGTATTCATTGAAGTTGACATTAAGGGGTATGAATGTGTATTCCCACTCAATGTACACTCAATGTTTGATGTGGTTAATGGATGTGAAAGAGGAGTGCTCTCCATATTGGTCTCTATCATATTTGATATTTAACCATTTTAGATGTCTATTATGTTATTAAATTATTTAAATGAATTGATCAAGTCACAAGTGTAAATTCAATAAAGGCAACTCAGTATCATAAGGATTTGAATTGGTAAGTTTAATGCCAAAGGTATTCCATGCGGGATAAAAATTAAGGAGTCAAATCCCTATTAGACAATTTCATCATGCAAATTAACAAATATAAATAAACTTATTTAATAAGAATAATTATAATAAATGATAGAATTGTAATTATTTTTATATTTAAAAACTATGTTTATTATTTATTTTTATTTATCGTGTTTAAATCTTTAAATATTTTTAGTAAATAATTTATGTTTAAATGTTTTTTCAGAGTGGTTATTTTTGCCTCCTCATAAAATGAAACATTTTTGAATGCAATGTTATTTTACTAAATTTCTTGTTCATATTAAATGGTGATGTATTCTATAAGAAATAAATCCATATTGATAAAAAGATTTAAACACTGTCACAATTCCATTGCAAATATTTTGACTATTTTTTAGTCTAAATTTCTTTGAATCTAGATAAGGTTCTATCCTCCAACCATAGGAATAAGAAGAATCCCTCTGCCATTTTCCAAAATGAATCATGCCAATTTTTGTATACAAGTCCACCTATAAATAAATTTTAATGACTTGGAATGAATGTTAAGAGTTTTTTATATATTCTACTTGAACTATAATCAAATGTTTAGAAACATATTTCATATTGAATATAATTTTGACTACTTTATGCACCCCTAATATTAAATTAAAAAAACACAAACCATTTAGATAGTGGTATTTATCGAGGTTTTATTCAACAATTCTTGAAAGTGTATATCTCTAACTATGGATTATAAAATATAAGCTATTTCATTTGACTAAGACTCAAAATAGCAACAATTGCCAGATGGTTGTGTAGCATTGACTAATTAATTTTTTTAGTAAACCTCATCCATATTCATATTATAATATGATCAGGAACTAATTATACATCACATAAATTATAATTATCATAGTGTCACTCCATGGTGCATCCATCCAATTTCCATGCCTCTCCATAAATTTGAATTGAAGAAATTAACACACCTATAAGTATATGAAGTACACCATCACTAGTTATTTATAATTATGATAGAAAGCCATAATGTAGTTGGGAATTAAAAATCTTATTGTAGTTGTTCAATACTACCATAAGAAGATATGTATGGACATATTATGAATCTAGAAATTTGTTTTTGTGGTGCGTTCTATAATACAACTTGATGTGGTGCTGTCATGTTCATTGTTTGATTAGTATCATATTTTAGTTCATTCAGATTAAATTTGTAAGATGGATTAATCTTAAATTTTGTATTGGATGAATCCAATGTAGTGTCCACATTATTTATATTGTTTAATGGAAGGATTTTCATTTCTTGTTCATACTCAGGGTCACCCTTCATGTTTCTCATAAGTAGGAAATTTCAGTGCCATAAAGTGTGGTGGCAAGGGTTGAAATGATACATCTAATGCAAGAGAGTTATACAAGACATATTATTCATTAAGTGGGCCATATTTATATGCCTTTTAGGTATTATTATCAATGAGATAATCTTTTTCCTCTAATGCTTTAATCATTTGTAATGAGGATTGTGAAAAATCCCTACCATGGTTCAAAGTATTCATTGAAGTTGACATCAAGGGGGATGAATATATATTCCCACTCAATGTACGCTTAATGTTTAATGTGGTTAATGGATGTTAAATAGGAACATACTTATTCATATTCAAGTGGTGATAAATATAAGAATTAAATCCATACTGATAATTTAAGATTTAAACACTGTCACAATTTCATTGCAAATATTTTGACTATTTTCTACAGTTCTAAATTTCTTTGAATCTAGATAAGTTTCTATCCTCCAACCATAGAAATAAAAATAATCCCTTTGCCATTTAACAAAATAAACCATGCCAATTTTTATATACAAGTCCACCTTTAAATCAAATTTAAAATATCAACAATTGCCAGATGGTTGTGTAGCATTGACTAATTAATTTTTTAATAAACCTCATCCATATACATTATTATAATACAATGAAATAATATATCACATAATATAAAAATTATTAATAATCATAGTGTCACTTAATGGTGCATCCATCCAAATTCCATGCATCTCCATAAATGTGAATACAAGAAATTAACACACCTATAAGTTACATATGAAGTACAACATCACTAGTTATTTAAAATTATGATAGGAAGCCATTAGTTGGGCATTAAAAATATTACTATAGCTGCTCAATTATAATAGAAGAAGATATGGTGGATATATGTGACCCATAAAAATTATCCATAATCAACTAAAGGCCAACCATATTCTATATGATTAGTGAAATAGTGAAATAGAAATATTAAAGGATGTGATCGGCTTCTTTGAATGATGTGCCTTATGATCAAATAATTTGAGGCTAAAATTATATCTATGTGTGGAGTTTCAATAAAATAATAAAATTTAAATAATAATATGTACAAAATAATTACAACAAGGTCAAATATATGTATGTACATATATAATTCTTAAAGGAATATAAAATGTGAACATGGGGACTATTTTATTAAGAAATTTATTAAAAAAAATCCACATTTACACTTAAACATAATTTACAAGTTTGAATCACACCTCAATAAATTGTTGCACAAATGAAATCACTGTCTGCTCCTACTTGTATAGATGGAGGACTCTCAAACTATGTCAATAATGAAACAAACAAAATATCATCATTAATCAATTATATATATATATATATATGCATTTACATAAATGAAAACTTATAACATTCAAAATTAGCTCTATATATATAAACATCAACCAAGTAGTTGTATATATATATATATATATATATATATATATATATATATATATATATATATATATATATATATATATATATATATATGCATTTACATAAATGAAAACTTATAACATTAAAAATTAGCTCTATATATATAAACATCAACCAAGTAGTTGTATATATATACATGCATTTACATAAATAGCAACTTATAACATTCAAAATTAGCTCTGTATATATAAACATGAACCAAGTAGTTGTAGAAATATATGAGCTACAAGATGGTTCACAATTTGGCTAGGAAAAAGATGGTATTGTCTCTTATTACAACCTAAAAAATTACATATATATTATTGTAATTTATTATTATGTAAAAAAATTATTATCTTTTAAGCACTATTTATAATTTAACAAATCCAACAAAAAAATTACTTGTCAAATTTAAAAGATACTTGAAAAGGTGCAAACCAAAATTCCAAACTAAATGTATGTTTCAAAAAATTATAAATGAGTACAAACTAAATGTATGTTTCAAAAAATTATAAATGAGTAATAAAGACAATTATAATAGTAAATACTCCCATTTAAAATTATAGTTCTCACAAATCTTACAATACTAATTAATCCCCATATATTTATCATTGCCAAAAACTAAAAATTGCATAAGCTGAGCTTATAATTCTTGGTGGTGTATTAATGTGGATTTCACTAACATCAAAGAAATGTTGTATGAGTAATTAACCCTCCAAAAATATCACCAAAATATAGTCTTAGTAATAAATCTATCAAATATGTCCCCAAAAGATCATTTTTGTGGTATCCATGTTTTGGGCTGTGAAAATGCGCAATGATAGTTAGCTGTCACTTTTCTTATGGTAAGGGTCAAAAACATAATATCATATATCCAATTAGAAACACCACCATAATTAGTTTACATCAAATCTTTCTTCTCATATAATTTATGTTTCAGTGCATATAGAACCACATAATCTGCATTAGTGTGGTTGAGTATCAATGTTAGTTGGACCATCTCCATGTCCACTCTCATAAGCATCAGTATGAGAAAATTGGACCGTATATTACATGAGGGTGTTAGTAAATACCTTAAGTTTATGTAAACTATCAATATCGATAACATCCTTCATTGTAGAGGGGATTGTCTCAAGTTAAAATGGTTATTTGATAGAGATTATCATAGGTTGATTAGGCACATGATATGCACTCAACCTATCATGTCAAAAGCCTTTTTATTGGCCCTATAAACTCTTAATAATAAAATTAATAAATAATTTCATTTAGGATACTAAACTTGCATTAAATTTTTCTCAAAAAATATGAAGGAATTTCATTATTGTTATAAGGTGGAATGTCATAACCATCCACCATTAGTCCCAAAAATTCTTTCTCATCAATGAATGGTGGAAGTAGTGGATTGGGAAATGTTTAAATTATATTAGAAGTGGCAGATTGGTTTTGGGATTATTGAATAATGAGAATTTTTTTATTTTTTTCTTTTTATTCTCTCAAACTACCCACTAACAATTTAACATTATCGTAGTAGGAATTACATCTCTCTATATAAGATTACCCTCTATCAATTTGACATGTTTTAATTTAATCAAATTCACCTACAGTAAGGTAGGGGTCCCATGCTAGGGGATTGTTGATTATTTTTTAGGGGGTGCTACTGAGAAATTTTAGGATTATTTTTCATAATTTACAATCCTACGTTCTTTAAAAATTTGTGTAATATACATTGCTCAAAAATTTATGAGTATTTTACTTTAAAAAAAAGTTGTTTGAAAATAAATAAATAAATATAATTGGATACAAAAATACATTTGGAAATAACAAATTCATATTATATGAAATAAAGAGTTTATAACATTATATTTAAAAAATTGTAGCTGAATATAGGTGTGCAAATGCATGCATCTTAGTAACTATGCATTACAAAACACCACCAATAAGGCCATGTTATACATGAGGCAAAAACATCAACCAATCTTGTCCACAAAAACTGATGAACACATCTCTAGCTCACTTTGTGGTACCTATTGTTAGAAACACCAAGAAACACATCTTAATAATCTAGATAAATAAACCAAAGGTTTTGAGTGGAGAAATAAAACCATCAGGATAGATATTCATTGGTTTTTAAAAAAATTATATTAATTTTAATCAATTCAATAGAAAAATTACGTATCATTAATTGTAATTGTAGCTCCAAAGCCCTAGTGGTTAACTAAAATTTGATGGTCATTTTATAAAGTAGAACAAAGATTATTTTGTATAATTTATATGTAATTTAATAGTTCATAGGATTTTTATAACCAAGTTTTAAGGGATACAAAATTAATCATTCACATTACTTTAAATTGATTGATTATCCATCTACTTTACTGCCAACTATCTCATGTCAAGTGCCATCGACAACATCAAATTTAATGCTTATAATACATGATTTCAATTTTTTGATACATGATTGTAAATTTTAATTTAATTCCTATTAAACATTAATGTTTGATATATTTTCTCTTTGAGGTAATCTACCTCATCTGTTGTGCACATGGTGAAGCATCACAAAGTTTTAAATCCTTACCTGTGATCATATTTTTTGACTCTATAATGTTAAATGAAGTAGAAAATCAACCCATTTTCATGTTAAGTAGCATTATATAATACATTAAAGGAATTAAAATTCATTTAATTTTGTTAAAAATTTAATATTATTTATGTACTATTAACAATGTATAGATATATAATTTTTATAATCTTGATAAATTAAGTTTTTATGATTTTCTTGTATTGAATTTTTTTTTCAAGAGTAAAGTTGCTTGGCTTACAGTTTCTTGTTTAAATTTAATTGTTTTTATATGGATGTGATTCGGACACATATTTTTTAATTGTTATTTTTTAACCAAGCTTGAAGGGCTACAAAATTAATCATCCACATTATTTGAAAATAATTGATTATCCATTTGCTTTACTGCCCCATGTCCTATGTCAAGTGTCATTTGCAACATCAAATTTAATGTTTCATGATACGTGAATTAACCTTCATAATATATGATTACAAATTTTAATTTAATGACCATTTCCTACCAAATTTACTCTTCAAATTAATGTACCTCATATGTTGTGCACATGGTGAAGTGTTGCATAGTTTTAATTACGAACCTGTGATCGCATTTTTGACCCCATAATGTTAAATGAAGAAAAAATCAGCCCATTTTCATGTTACGTAGACTTATACAATATGTTAAAGGGATAAAAATGTATTTAATTTTGTTAAAAAATATAATATTATTTCTGTACCATTAACAATATATAAATGTATTAAAATATATTATATTGAAATATATAATATATAATATATAATATTGATTTAAAACCTATATTAACATATATTTTATATGATATAATAATATTTATTAATATTAAAATATGTTTTACAAAATATATAATATTAATATATAATTAATCAGTTTAATATATAAAAAATATTATGATATATATTATATATCAATATTTATTTAATAACTAATATAATTTGTGTGTGTGTGTGTGTGTGTGTGTGTGTGTGTGTGTGTGTGTGTGTGTGTGTGTGTGTGTGTGTGCGCGCGTTGGTAAGAGGGGTTATATGAAGTGAAAGAGTGTAAATCAATAATTCAACTTACTAGTTACTCCAAACCCATGACAATGTCAAAATAAGTTCATCTAAAGTAATTATGGTCACAAACCTATCAGGATCTGAATCACTATGAAATGTTTTATTCTAAGATGGATTGCATTCTTTGTGTAAATAGATAGCCTCTTAGCACAATATCTATGTCAAAATTATGACTCCCTTAGTTTAGATTAAGGACATCTGTATTCACTAGATAAATAGCTCATTTGTGGGTGACCAGGTTTTGTCTTGGTGATTACAATGGATAAATTGTTTTTGTTACAATGGTGTTTTTAAAATTAGAAGTGACTAAGAAGAATAGAGTTTAGAAATATGATAAAAATTTGAAGTAGACATATATGTTCAACAAAACCATTTATTACAATGTGTATGCATACTATTATACCACCACCACTTGATTCTCCTAAAGATATTAATAATTAATAATTCTACATCTTCAAACAATGTGGATGAAAATGCACTTATTATGCAAGAACCTATTATTTCTAAATCATTACCATCAGTTCCAAAGTTCCATGTTATTTTCATATTTGAACTTCTATAATTTTTATTGTATGGTATTGTAGTGGATTATTGAACATTTTCTAATTATGATGATCCCCTGGATGTAATCCAAAACCACCCATCAAGTGTAATTTGTTGCGATGAGTCTATTACTATATTATTGAAATAAAATTCACTAAATTATATAAATCTACATTTAGATACAATCTATAAATAGAAAGTCTATATATGGAAATACTATATATAGTAAGTGTTCTGAGGTAGACTTCTTATGTCCTCACATAACCATAATTTAGATAAGCACATAAAATCCTTTCACAATAGGTCTTTGAGTTACTAGGTATGATTTTGTGTCACTTATTTTAATTATGATTTTGGGGTTGAATTCATCTTGAAATATTAGTTTGTAAATTTAATAAAGACAACTTGCCTTCATAGGCATTTGAATTGGTGAATTAAATTATCTCAAAGGTATTCTAGGGGGGCTAAAAATTAATAAGTCAAATCCCTATTAGACAATTTGATTATGTTACATCTTCAAAAAATATGAATGAAACTCCAATTATTATGCAAGATCCTATTATTTAAATCATTACCATTGGTTCCAAAGTTCCATGTTGATAATTTTACTTCTATTTGCATATTTAAACTATTATAATTTTCAGTGTATGTCTTGTAATGGATTATTGAACATTTTCTAATTCTAATGATCCCCTGGATGTGATCCAAAACCCATGGAAGGAGACCAATCAAGTGTAATTTCTTGGGAATCATATAATTTGGGGATTGACTAAATATTATCAAGGGTTCTTTACAAGTGTAGGGAAAGATATGAGTTGACACTCAACTAACTTCGTAATAATAAGCACCAGAGGATTTCTAAATCTAGTATTTTTTTACTTGATACATTTTTTAATATAGCTTGTTATGGCACCGTCATGTTCACTATTTGATTGGTATCACATTTTGGTTTATTAGGATTAACATTGTAAGATGGCTTGATCTTAAATTTTCATGTATTGGATGAGGTTGATGTAGTGGCCCCAAACTTTACTAGCTTGTTTAATGCAAGGAGTTTCATTTTTTGATCATGCTCAGGGTCATCCAGTTGTTTCCCATAAGTAAGAAATTTTAGTGCCACAAAGTGTGGTGGCAAGGGATGAAATGATACATCTAATGCAAGAGGGTTATGCAAGAAATATTGTGAATAAATCACATGATAATTTAGATGCCTTTTAGGTGTTCTTCTCAATGAGAGAATTTTTTTCCTCCAATGCTTTAATAATTTGTAATGAGAATTGTTGAAAAGCCCCACCTTGATTTACAATATTTTGTCTCAAATACAAATCTATATCTAAAGACATCTATAAAGGTTTCAATTCTATTATATAATAATATATGAAAATCTATTTATAGACATACTATATAAGTATAATTTTTTTTTGTGATAGTTGGAAATGATCTTGGTCATCATAGAATATAACAATTAGTCATCAAAATTCCTTATAAATGCTTTCCAAATGATTCAATAGCTGAAAATGGAATTGATCATCTTGGGATGTACCAGTTAATCATCAAAACACCCTTGAAAAGCTTCCCAATCAAGTATGTTGCTATTCTATTGGAATGAAAATCCATAAACCATACAAATATACATTTGGATACAATCTATTAATGGAAAGTCTATATATAGAAATATTGTATATAGTAAGTGTTATGAGGTAGCTAAAAATGGCATTGATCATCTTGGGATGTACCAGTTTGTAATAATATAATAATCTACTCAAACATCAAACTACCTAAGTAAGATATAGAGCCATTAGAACTAAATTCAATTAAGATTAATTCACAATTTAAATCAACATTATACTAAATGCTCTAAATCATGACTAAATGAAATATGAAAACAAGAGGATTCGATTGATTACCTTAGACTCAAAATTTTAATATTATGTTGGCATGATAATGGAATATTGATTATGAATTAGATTGACATGGAGACTCTTGATCACTTTAATAGTTGGACATGGATTTGTTATATGATTTGTAGCTAGCTCTAATGGAAGAATAGAGTTATTTAAGTAGAAAGAGGAAAGAAGGATCAATGGTTGAGATTCAAACTTGGTTTTGGGAGATCAAGGGTTGGGGATTATTCTTTAAAGCCTCTAGATTCAAAGGTTTCTAGAGAGGAGCGGTGAGAATAGAGAGGATTCTAGAATTAGAAATTTCTATAATCCTCTTAGGGAATAATTAAGATTAGGTAGTGATTAAATGGGTGACTAGGGACTAGGGTTATAGAAGAGCCTAGGAATAGGCTAGTGTAGGTGGGTAGGTGGGCCATGAGAATTTAAAATTCTTAAATAATAGATAAGTGAGGATTAGGATAAGATAATCGGGATTTAATATATTAATCAATTGATTGGTGGGAATGGATAAGGTTAGTAAATGATAAATAATGAAGGGGGCATCAAATAAATAATTAAAAAGGGGTGATAAATTAGTGGGATGAAAGGGGATACATTAGATAAGCAAAATTAGTGTCGACTAATAATAATATTAGTGACGTTAAGTAGAGAGAGAGAATTTAGATGCATACATCTTGGGATGTACTAGTTAATAGTCAAAATTTCCTTGAAAATATTCCTAGGGGATATAATTAAATCTTGTGTTTCATTAGTAATATAATTTATATAATCTTGATAAACGAAGTTTTTGTGATACTTGTATTGAAATATTTTTTCAAGAGGAGTAAATTTGCTTGGATTATAGTTTTCTATTTAAATTTAGTTGATTTTACATGGATGTGATTTGGTCATGGATTTTTGAACTGAATATTAGGCTTCAAAGTTGAATTACTTGTGTTGTTAGTCGAATTGTTTAACCCTAACTTTGCATTGAGATATCATGTGGCTTGTTATCATGAATAAAAATTTAATGTTTATAGATTAATATGGTGTAGACTTCTTATGACCTCACATAACCATAATTTAGATAATCTCACAAAATCCTTTCCCAAGTCTAGGTCTTTGAGTTACTAGGTATGATTTTGTGTCACTTATTTTAATTACCATTTTAGGGTCAAATTCATCTCCAAATATTAGTTTGTAAATTTAAGAAAGGTGAATCACTCTCACTGGTATTTGAATTGGTGAATTGAGTTATCTCAAAGGTGTTCTATGGGGGCTAAAAATTAAGGAGCCAAATCCCTATTAGATAATTTAATGAAAAAATATAAATAAACTTTTTAAATTAGAATGATTATAATAAATAATAAAAATTTGTAAATATTTTTATATTAAAAAATATCTAAATTTATTCTTTATTTTTATTTATTTTTAAATATTTAAATATTTTTATTGAATAATGTACATTGTGTAAATGTTTAATATGTTTAAATATATAAATATTTTTAAAAATAATTTTATATGTTACAATTTTTATATAAACTTGTAAATTATTATAGATTTAAAAATTCTCGCATGCTTCAAAATTAGGGTTAAGTTCATATTTTTATCTTTCCATTATTTTCTCTCAATTTTTCTCTCCCTTTAGAAGGCCAAAAAATATTGTTTTATTGGTTGTTAGGTTAACTGTGACATTAGTGGTAGAAGCATTGACCCCATTTTCACTATCATTTTTGCAGGTCTTTCTTGTTAGGTATTTAATATATTTAATGCATCATTTTAATGTATCTAAAATTTAAAAATTTTGTGGCTTGACATGACCCTTTTATTCATTGTTTACCGTTTTAAGTTATAAAATCACTGAGATTTGGCTAGACCTAGTTTATTGTTATGAAATGGCAGAGGTGATGAAATGGTGGAGATTAGTATTGTTTAATGCTTACTTGTTGTCAATAGGGACCCAAATGGTGAATTTGAGGGGAAAATAGACATTTTTTATTAACTGCAAGCAAATAATGAAATGTCTAAGATAATGAAATGACAGATATTAGGATTGTTTAACACTTACTTCTATTCAATAGGGACCCAAATGGTGAATATAAGGGGAAATCAAACATTTTTTATTAACTATAAACAAATAATGAAGTGGAAGAGATAATGAAATGATAGAAATTAGGATTGTTTAATGCTTACTTATATTCAATAGGGACCCATATGGTGAATGTGAGGAGAAAGCATACATTTTATATTAACTATAATCAAATAATGAAATGGTCGAGATAATGAAATGGCATAGATTAAGATTTTTTAGTGTTTAATTATATTCTATAGGGACCCAAATGGTGAATGTGAGGGGAAAGTAGACATTTTTTTATTAACTCCA
This sequence comes from Torreya grandis, assembly GCA_037957365.1. Classification (NCBI taxonomy): domain Eukaryota; kingdom Viridiplantae; phylum Streptophyta; class Pinopsida; order Cupressales; family Taxaceae; genus Torreya; species Torreya grandis. The sequence goes on along the minus strand of JARHVA010009230.1, from coordinate 158,349 downwards.
AATGAATAATGAAATGGCTGAGATAATGAAATGGTGGAGATGAGGATTGTTTAGCGCTTATTTATATTCAATAGGGACCCAAAATATTGAATGTGAGGGGAAATTAGACATCTTTTTATCAATTGTAAGTAACTAATCATAGTAAAAAAGTGCCTTGATGTGAGAGGGTTTAAATAGTTCCACCCTATCTCTATCTCCTCGAATCATTCATTTGTTGGCTCTATTTAGGATACTATGAATTGTTTCCATTTCATACTAAGTTGAAAATTTATTTTTTGGCCTATTCCAAGTTATTATTATTTGAATTGAAATGTTTCTATTTTAAACTAAGTTTAAAATTCATTTTTTGGGGTGGAAAAAGTTTCCCTTATGCCATCTCATAACCTTTAATAAATGAATGATTTAGTAACACCTAGCATTATTATTTGGAGTGGTGAATATTTCACTTGTGCTTCGATATTATTGGGTAGATGGGTCCTATGCATCACTATATATTTAAAAAAAATATTATAAAATATCTACACATTAAAAATAGGAGCAACTACTATTTATTGAGAAGTTTTTAATGGGTGGGGAGCAATAGGGGCTGAAGATTTGTATGGATGCTTCTTTTTTTGGTTACCAACTATCATTTATATCAAATCAATCTTTTATTTTTTTTAAACAAAATTATTATAATAAATTTCTCCTAATTTCTCTTAGAAGCATGTGTTACACATAATTTTTGTAGTCTATGGAGCACATCCAAGTATATTTGAAGCATCATGTATAGGTCTTCAAAGCATTCCTAGATTTATTCAGAGCATCTTGTGCATGTCTTTGGAGCACACCCAAATCATCTTCAGAGTAATTCTAGAGATTATTTAGAGTGGCTTCAGAGCATTCAATATTTGGATCTCACTTTTTGAATCGTCAAAATAGTTGTCAAAACTATGTGTTGTGTTTTCAAAATTACCCCATCATTGGGATGTGTTGTACTCAAAATTACCCCATCTTTGAGATGTGTTGTTGTGCTTAAAGCTATGTTATTCATCCAAGTTAGACACAATAACAAGGTAAATAATCATCAATAAATTACATTCAAACAAAGAACAAATTGCATTCATATGCTACTTAGATTAGACTTTAACTATTAAATACAATACAATATATAACCAAAAGAAATACTTTATGGACAACTTATACAACTATGATGAGCTATATGAAATGCTCATCATTTCTTCCCACACTTTACCTTTTGAAATTACTCTTGAAAAGAACTAGGATGACTAATCCTTAATCCAAAGTTTTTTAGTCAAACCTCTCCAAATATTAATGCTAGGTGTTATTAAATCATTCATAGTGGCCTCAGTCATAGTGGCCCCTTGGCAAGAATACAAGATAGCTGACAACTTTATGTAACCAAGATTGAAATTCAACTTCTAATTGATAAATCCAACACTACCATGGAGATATAGAACACAAAATGATAGGACGATTAAACCTCGTCCCAATCCAGACATTTGAACCTCTTTCCTCTAAGAGTTGAGTGATTAGCTGGCAAAGTGCTTTGTCTCTTCTTAGACTCCATCTAATATTTATGGGGCTAAGGACTTCCCTATGATTTAACTCAAGAGGTAATGACTCCCACCTATAAAGACTTGTGTTGATAACATTGGATTAAAAATATCACAGTCATGAAAATTGTTTAGTGCAAAGATGTATGTGTGTTTCCAAGTGCTAAATCAACCAGGGCAACACTTTTCAAACACCATTGTATAGGATCAAATCAATTCTAATCACCTTCAAATTTAAAATGATGGTAGCCAAATGTAAGAGGAATTTTAGGGTCAAACAAGTCTTAAAAATTCACTCTCATGGAAAAATGCACAACTATAAAAATTGGCTTTTGAGCTGATTTTTACTTGGTCAAGTTTTTATGTTTCCAATTTTTAGATCTGGCTAGTATGCATGTTTCAAGATTATTTTATCAGTGGTAAAGGAGGTCAAATCTTGCTCAAATTTATCATGATGATATCTAAATGTCATTATATTTAAATGGTAACTATAGTGTGTACATATTAGATAAAATGTGTAGAATGCAAAGCTATGATAATTAGCTTTTGCACTGATTGTTTTACTTGTCATTTTCTACATCTCCCAGTTGTTAAATCTTCCCAATGAGCACTTTTGAAACCCATTTATGAAGGATAAAATGGAGTCTAAATTTTGTAATTTTTTTTTATGATTTTACCCTGATGTTATGAGAAGGTAATACATTTTTTTCATAGTTGTGTGAGCTTGTAGTGAAAAGTTATAATGCCATGAAGTGACCCTTTTGGAAAGGTTTATCACTCGACCAACTTTTCAGTAGAAAACACTTAGGTGGAAGGTCATAGGGGTTATTTTAATCTTTTCAAAAAACTAAAAATACCATTTTGAGAGACTTTTCAATATATTTTTGGAAATATAAGATATGATGGGTTTTAATCATATATTACTCTACGATTTTTCATTTTTACATGTTCTAAAGGTGCTTATGAGACTGTGTGCAATTATGTGTTGATTTTTTATCCATATCTTTTGATCCACAACTCCATTTTTTATAACATTTATTATGTTGGAAATCTAAATTCTCCTTATTTGCAATTATGTTGATTTTAAATTGAAAAAATGTATGATCAAAATTAGTTAATATCATAGCTATATCATTGTGTTGATTTGACAAGCCTTCACAAAGTGTCTATAGGCCTCTAGAAGATCAAGCAGGAGATGTGATGAATTTAGAAAGTGGGAGAGGTTAAGTGGAAATAGGAGACAAATCAAACCATTTAATAATCCTTCTAGAAGAATGAATACTTTATTTATGTAAGATGACATCACTCAAGTCATCATCCATTTTCCCCTCTTTTATCTTTCATTTTCTTCTATATATCTCTCTCATTTTTCTCATTGTAAGAGACTACTTGCTCTTATGTTATGGCTTATCCCTACCCATTTTGTAATGAAGGCACATCTTGGTAGAAATATAAGATTTCATTTACCTTTCTATATGCTTTCATCTTGGGTTTAGTTGAGTCTGTGCATGAATACTTTGTGAAGGATCTTTCTTTCTTGGTGTTTGTCCTCTCTCTTGCCTCTATGAAAGCTAGTTTTATGTTTGTAGGTCTTAAGATCTAATATATCAGTCATGAAGTGATGATAGGCTATGGATATGATCATCCCTTCCTCCTTTGTCTTATTTCCTTGAGACTTTTTAAGAAACACTTATGGAACAAGCTAGTCATGGAATTTGCGTGAGTGTATGAGTTCTTGGCTATCATATGTGTGTGTCTCAAAGTAATGAGGAGTTTCAAATATTGGTGTATCA